>RWJN01000559.1:0-11710 GCA_004332605.1 Steccherinum ochraceum
TTGAGACCGACGAGGATCTGGTGCTGGTATATGAACGGTGTACCCAAGATCATGTCGTAGTTGTCTAGGTTTGCGACGTCGAACTGGCGAGGTGAGTCAATATCGTACAGCTTCAGCTGCGCTCTAACACTCCAATTGATCTTTGATCTAGAGCCTCGTACTGCCATCTGAACGGGTATCGGCTTCTGCAAGACTTCCGTCTTGAGTTTCAGCTGGTCAACAATCGTCGTAGAGACGAAATCAGCCATTGATCCCGAGTCGATCAGCAGCCGTGGGCAATAGCCGTGGTGAAAAACCAATGGTTAATGTTGTACCAGAAGTGCTACGGCAGCTGGGTACACTACAGTCGTGAATTTGAAACTCTTACCAAGAGTGAATGTATCCACAGTGTAAGGAACGTTTCTGTGCACACTATTTGTACAAAATCTTTACAACACGTACATGTCTATGCAGGTTGTTTCTACCGTAGAGTATATATATCCATTTGATAGATGTTCTTTTTGGATCTTTTTGGTGTACAATCGTTCAATAGCTTTCCAGTATCGTATATATCGTAAGCATACACTAACAAAATGTAGATGAGTCCACCAGATGTATGACTTTTGGTAGCAGTAACTTATTGATCTCTTGTACTTTATGTTGCTTTTGATGATGATGTTGACCCTACGAACCTCTTTAATGAACAATTAGCCATATTATCTGCCAGTTAGTTGACGATCGGTACATGCTTATCTTGCTTTCTTGTATGAGTTGTATTCTTGTCCGTTGGTTGGTCTGCAATTGGTCTATGTTTATTGACCACACTGTGTTTGTACCTTGTAGATGATTGACGATTAGTACAAGATTGACTGCTTTTTTGTGCATGTTGTACTTCTATACCAGTACGATTCATGATTTCGTACACTTCAAGACACTATTTTGGATTGTTTGATGTAAACATCCTGAAAGTTTTTACACAATTGTTGACATTGTGTACTTTTTTGTACGTCTTGTATATAAAAAGTGCGTTATTTTATACAACATTGTCAACGTCAACTTGAATTCTTGTACATCTTGTCTATAGTACTTCATCTTTTCTACAATCCATCACCAAGATCTATACGCTCAAAGTCAAGGTCATCTAGCCCGCTTCCTCCATCACTTGCCTCTTCTTCATCACCTTGTCTCTCTTTCTCCTTGCCCTTGCCTTTTTTCTTTCCCTTGCCCTTCTTCACCTTTTCTGCTGGCCTCGGGTATCCCTTCGCTTCCCACTCTTCCGTCACCTTTGTGTCCACCACAACCGGATACCACAACTGAGTGAAATGCCTCGCAAGCTGGTCATACATATCTGCTTGCTTGCTGGCGTACGCAGCAAGACCAGATCGCATCGCAGCAGAGACACCATCAGTACGGCGGAACCGCTGCTCTCTCCAGTGATTTGCCTTCCACTCAAAGAAAGCAATGGTCCGCCGCATCTCCTCCTGGACTAGAATGACCTCTTCTTCCCATCGCTCTGCACGGGCAAGATTCTTGGACCACTCGACTTGCATGCTGCGATGAAAGGCAGGCGACTCCTCATCCTCGTCCTCCGGAACATCACCTCTAGTGAGCCAGATCCAAGAAGGCTGGTAATAGCCCTCGCCCCGTTTCTTCCGGTAGCGATCTCGCTCGACAACCGGCTCATCATCCTGAGAAGGATAAGGACCCCGGTTGTCGCTGTCCTGAAGTTCGAGGAATTTGGATTGCCACTCACCCTTCGGGTCCAATACCAACATGGCTGCTCGAGCTGTGCGATAGCGGCGAACAGCCAAAGTCACCTTGGCATTGAACCGAGTGTAGAGAGCACGTGACCGAGTATTAGGTTTATTTCCAGTGCCTGATTGTGCTTTAGAACCTTAGACACTGAGATAAATCCAATAACTCACCAGCAACATTGCGTCTCTTATTCATAGTCACCTGGTACAAGGCACGACGCCAATGTCGAAGATTCGACAGTGCATCTGCCATCTGCGCGCTTCGAAGACGGGCCTCGGTTGCAGCTAACGAGCCCACCGCCATGATCCTCAAAAGGTTCTTTGGGAGAGATGACGGCAAGAGCAGGTTGGCGTTCTCAGCTTTCGCCTCAGAGTCTCGCAGGGGCGCAGTGCCAGGACAGTAAATGTCCTGAACTAAACGCCATGCCTCGATACGACGCAAGAGATGGTTCCGCTTTTGAAGCACTGTCAGGTCCTCGTCAATGCGAGTCTTAGATGCGATCTCAATCGAGAGGATGCGTCTATAAGACATTGTCAGCTTGAAAGCATTTAACAAGCCAAGACACGTACTGCTGCTCTTCTAGCTCCAGTCCAACTTGAATGAAGTCGTTGGGAGAAACTTCGTGCGCAGGTAAATCACCTCCTCGAAGAGCCTCATCGTCCTCTCGTGCGAGGTCACGCTGAATGTCTTTCATCGTGATGCCTACCAAGCTACGTCAGAACTCCTCTGATGCCAGATTTGAAGACACAAAGACGTACCCGACTCATCCTCTTCAAATGGACTGAAATCTGAGTGAGGATTTTCCTGCCATTCCAGGAGAGACTGCATCCACTCTGCGGTCTGTTCTTCCGAGTACAAAGTGTTGTGGTCCTCGAAGATCTCTCGCTGCTCTTGACTCTGCTCCAGAGCAATCCGCAGCAGCTTCAACAGGTAAACACCTAAACAATGAATCAGGGACATGATGAAGGGGCTAGCAGGATTTACTCACCAAGAGAGATAAGCTTCAGCCAGTTCCATGCATTATAATTATCGTCCAGCACCTCGTGTCGAACCGTTAGCGACATTTCCGATGTGGCACCCGACAACGGATTGTTGTAGTGCCAACTCGGCTCAATACCTTCCCCGTACGTCCTCGCCACCCAGCGCAGGAAGTTGAGAGACCACCGAGAGTGCTTGGCACCATGAACAGTTATGTGCTTCTTCGGAATAACCCAACGAATGTCCTCGAACTCGCAGTGAAGGCTCTCAGGATATGATGCCATGCGAGTGAAGAAATTCTTCGAAAACTGGCATGCAATGTCGTAAGATGCTACCAGATAGACTACCGCCATCGAGACGAGTGTAGACAGCAGTAGATAATCCATGTTGCAGTACCTGCAGCTCAGGGTAAGAAAACCTTCAATGAAATCTGACAAGTGACTTACTTCTCGCCTTTCTGAAGATCACCAACACCGTTTGGCCGAGCGAATGCATGTCGACCGCATAATACAGCACCGACTCCGGAGGCGATGAAACCCTCCTTTCGGAGATTGGCATTGAGAACCGCCTTGTGTTCTGCACCACACGTGTTCGCCTCCTGAGAATATCCATCAGCTCGAGTAGAAGTCCAGTGTCCAAATACACGTACTTGTGTCTTATCTGCGTACGTGGCTACGTGCTCCATGTACTTCGTGTCCTCCACGAAGAAACTCCAACCCGAGCCCAAGTCCAAGTCGTCGAGTCCGCGGTCTTTGCAGCGAAGCCGGAAGTTGGCGTCGATCATAAGAAACAGAAAATAGATCCAGCTATCAACAAGGATATCAGTCCCGACACTGTACATGAGAGCAGGATTCCTACAGGATGTTTGCAGGTGACTTCTCCCAATCCTCCGGTAAGTTACGCCCAGGATGCGGACACGCAGGGCACTCAATGGCGAGAGCCCCCGGTGGGGTCGCGTCGATGCCCGCAGGGTCATGAGCACGACCACCACGTTTGAGTGCGTGCAGATGACGCCAGATACGCACAGCGTCGCGCATCTGCCGGTAGCGGTGCTATATATGATCACACTAAGTTCGAGTTCACAACAGCACACAAAGGCGTACGGACAAACGAAGCATTGATTCCGGTCTTGTTCGTAAGGTTTTCGAGTGTTTGATAAAAGTCCCGCAGATTGACCTTGCCTGCCCAGTTGAGCTCGAGGTAGAAATCAAGCACGCTGAAAGTGAACGCCGTTTGCGGTCGGTCGGTCGTGGCGGGAAACCAGCGTGCACGCATGAGTTGCCGCCATGGCTCGGTGGTTTGGCCAAGACGAGTTCGGCATCCGCAAAACTGGACTTGAACACGATGTATTCCAGTGATATCGACGACTACAAGGGAACGGGGGTCTTTGGGGATAGGACACGGTGCACCGTCGTGCCCGAGCTGGAATACAAGGTCCGCGTCCGACAGCGAAGAGGCTCCGAAGAAGGTGCCACTCCACTGCTACACGAACGGCATCGAGTATGTCAGTACTTCGAATACGCGTGAAACCTATATCGACGTACCTCGGTGCGATGCAGAGGCATGGTCGTGTGGCGAGTTTTGATACAGTCCTTGCAGAACTGTCTCTGCGACGAGCAGTCGGTGCAACGAAAGCACGGATGGGGAGCTTGGCATCCAGAGCACGGGAGTTCGGGACCACCGCTGCCTGTGCCGTCGTGACGGCAGAGCTCGTCGACGTACGCGTCGCGGTGAGGGAGAAACCGAAGGAGCCGGTCCTACGCGCAGTAACAGTGAGCAGAACGAAGCAAGACAATAAAGCAGGTGCGCACCTTGGTCGTTTCGTGCTTCTGTTTCCCCGTTTCCTCATCCTCCGGTCCTCCTTCTACCCTCGCTCCTTCGTCTTCACTTTCCCCTTCGCCATCTGATTCCCTCTCAACATCTCTCTCCTCGTCCATCCGCCTCGCTTGCCTCTCTTGAGGCGCGATCGCATTGTCTGAGTCTTCATCCGAGGAATCTTCTGGGAGATCGAATGCGGAGGCGGAGGAGACGGCGCGTTGAGACATGCGCTGTCCGGGGCGGGAAGTGAAGCTGTATGAAACGGTGCGTGGTTGCTTTGCGTTCCGTGCAATGATGTCGAGCCGGGGTTTCTTGCCAGGGGGCATTGTATGCGGCGGGGGATCGGTTTCCGAGGTGCAGGGAGTGGCGTAGAGGCGATAGAATGAGAGGGGAACGAGGGGGGACGAGGGTGGACGAGGGGGAAGGAGGAGGAGGAGAGAGAGGCAGAGGAGGAGGTTGATCGCACCTCGATCAACCGTGAGATTCAATAAGACAATAGGCGCCCTGTTATTTCGAACACAGCAAAACTTGCACATCGGTGGGCCGGCGGTTCGTTGAAGTAAATCGATGCAATATGATCATTGAGGAAGTGTGAAACGACGTGAAGACAAGTGGGGGGAGAAGTGAGGAGGAGAGGGGGGAGGGAGAGAGGAGGCGAGTGAAGTACAGGTAAATCGACGGGTCAAAAGGAGGAACGGTGACGGAGATCGTATCTTTAAGAGCGTTGGACGTGAAGGCGGTGGTGCGAGGAGGACGACGAGAAGTGATATAGTGAGAGTCTACTCTATAAGGGACTTGACCACACCGTCGGCTTTCGCGGCGTAGTACGCTCGACAAGCTTGCGCGTAGGTGTCGTAGTGGGTGTTAGTCGGCTCGTTGACAACCGGCCTCATCGAAGCCGCAATACGCCTGGGAGCTGTGGTCAGTCGCGCAGAAGGAAAGAAACAAAAAAAAGAAACTCACCAATCGCTGACAATGCCGGTCCTGCGACCGATCGTTACGACATACCAACGGTCGACGTCCGGATCGAAGGGCTCCATGTACTCATTGCTTTGTGGTTCTTCTGGAGGAAAGGCAGTATCCGGGACATTATCCGGAGGCGTGGTGATCACGGACATGCTGGCGTCGTTCCAGACCTCCTCCTCGTCGCTCCGAGTCTCGATATCGGCATCGGCGACATTGCCAGGGGGATCGAGATTGAAGTCGTATGTCGCAACGCCAGTTGCCCTAGGTATACCGTCCGTGTAGGTGATACCTGTAGCGATGTCGGAGACCGAGGAGGGACGAGATGCCGGACTGCTCAGAGTAACCGATACGGCACGACTGAGGGGACGGGCGGACGGGGCGGCGATGACGCGTTGCTCGACCGAGCAACGAGCACCGTCGGAAAGGACTGGCTTGCCGTGGCGTCCGACGAATCCGGGCGAAACGATGGGGTCTTGGAGTGGAATGACGGGAGAACCGACCGCGCCGTTGTCCGGCATGGCAGGACGTCGGGCTGGAGAAGTTTGATGTCCATCTTGCGGCTGGGCGGAGAGAGGGACCGACGTGTTACCGAGTTGCTGCACGATGAGGGTGATTGCCACATCGTTGTCCGGCGGGACCGCCAGGCGGATCGGATCTGGGCAAGCGAGATTTCAGTGAGGTCCTGCAATGCAGCGACAGATCCGCGCACTCACCCCGACGAGTATTTACCCCGAGACCCGTCATGAATGGGCTGCGAGGATGGAGAGGTCGAGTCGAACGGGGAGAGGGACGAGGATGGGCAAGCAGAGCGTGGGGATTGGGGACTTGCTTCCTCGTCGGCTCGCTTGAAAGTTTGGCGAGCGAGCGAGGTTATATCCTTGTCGCCGCGTGGCGTTCTGGAACCTGTCGGCTCCCGGTCGTTTATAAATCGCCTCCACGTCTACCTTGCCCTTTTCCTCCGTCACATTACCTCTATCTCCCCACTTCGCGACTTCACGCCACTACCACTCGCCGTCGCCGCTCGCTGCCACCCTGATACCACCCTCCGACCTCTCATTGCTCTTCTCATCTTCCTCTTCACCCTGTCCAACGTCTTCGTCTGCGCAACCTGGTCATGCCGTGGACTTGGACCGACGAGCCGCGACGCTCCTGGCTCGAAGAAAACAACGATGACTTCAAAGCCAACGTGTCACGCTCAGATCCGGAACGCAGCAAGACATGGTGGGAAACTCACCTGTTTCCTCGCTGGTTCAAGGCGTTTCCTTCGCGCAATCCGACTCGTAATGAGATTCGTGATTTCAAGGGCGACGTGGAGGCCGCCAAGCAAGATATTATCGCACTGGACACCAAAGTAAGTTCATTTTTACGTCTCGTATATGCACGTGGGGCTTACCTTCACACTCCAGCGCGTCAAGAACTGGTATCATAACCGCAATCGGGCTGCGCGTGCATCGTCGTCGTCGAAGAAGATCCTCGACTTAGGCGGTCGACGAAAGCTGAACAAGTATCAGTACTACTACAAGCTCAACAAGAAGACCCTGCGACCCACCTATGCGAAGAAGTACCAGTCCCACCGTCGCAAGCAGCTCGCCGCCGGGGAGCAGCCGATCAACGCGGCCGTCTTCTACCAGGGCATGGCGAAGAAGGCTTTCGAGAAGGAGCCGAAGGATTTGCGGGACGCGGTGTCGAAGCTGGCGAAGGGGGAGAGGGACGTGGCTCTTCCAGGAGAGAGCGACGCTGCAAAGCGTCTTCGTCTGCTCGCTGCCAGAAAGCGGTAAGTAGAAATTTCGATCTCAGATCCCGGAAGCGCCCACTGACTTTGCGATTCTCAGCGCTTTCTCCAAGCTCGTCAACACCATCGGCCACAACGCCGTCGCCTGCAACGAACTCACCGGCTCCATCTCCGTCACTCTCGTCGCTGGCATCGACCCAACCTCAGGTGATTTGTTTTCATTCCAGTAAGTTCTTTTCATATCTTCACGCGAGTAACGACGAGACTGACCTTGTGACGTGGCACAGCCATCACTGCGGAGAGAACTCGAAGGACAAGACCTTCGAGGAGTATCTGCCGTCCTTCGACAAGGACGTCTACGAACCCTTCAAGAAGTTCGCTTCTACCGCATTCTGTGAGTAGCCTCCTTTTTTGCACGTATAGATCAAGTACTCACTTTGTTCTGAAGCTTCCAAGGACCGGAGATACTGGAGCGTCGCGCCCGAAGACCCTCCCCTCGACGACATCGACTCGGAGGACGAGTTTAAGGGTCTGGACGGCGAAGAATGGGAGGATGTAGAAGACGACGACGACGACGACGATGACGAGGGAGGCGGAGACGAGGGAGGGGATGCCAGCAACGCGCGTACCGCCGCCAAGACCAACGACAAGGGCAAAGGCGTAATGCGCAACAACAACGCCGGCACTTCGACCAGCAACGCCTCCGCCGCTGGCCCCTCCCGCCCCTCTCGTACTGCCGCCAAAGTCGACAAGGGCAAAGGTGTCGCGCGCCCGAGCACCTCCGTCTCCCACTCCGACCCTTCCGCCGCTGGACCATCTTCACATCCCACGGCCTTGTCCGCCCAGCCCGTCGTCACTAAGACGGGTCCTCCGAAACGCAAGTCCAACGCCTCGTCCACAGCTGCCGCCGCATCCGCATCCCACTCCGTCGTCACCAAGGTCGGCCATCCGGGGCGCAAGCGCAAGATGCCCGATGACGAGGACATCGCGCAGAACGATCCCCCCACCCACGCAGCCCCAGACCTATCCACTCGTCCCGCGAAGGCTTTGCCCAAGGCGCCGCCAAGGCTACGGATCTCGACGGGCAGGAAAGCACCTCCACGTCCGTCCAACGTCTCCGCGCCATCTGCATCCCAGCCCAGCACGTCCAAGGTCTCGGTGAAGTTGGAAGACTTCTCCGTGTCCCAGCCCCCTTCCAATCAGCTATCGTTGCGCAGTCGCCAACCCGTCGTCTTCGACAGCGACATCGAGATCATCGAGCCACCGATTTCGCAGCCGAAGAAGAAGGCACGGTTGCAGCCCATACCTCCCCTGAAGCCCAAGAAGGGGCAAATGCTACTCGATTTCGTCGAGATTCCCGAGCGTCGGTAAGTTTCTGAACTCCTTTGACTTTGAATGCTCTCGCTAACAGCTGTTATTATTCACAGTAAACTCGTCAAGAAAGCTGCACCGGAGAGCCCCCTTCCGCCCTCGTCTCCGCCGTCGTCTCCACGCAGGTCGTTCTCGCCATCATCGCCCTTGGACGTCGACTTCTCCCCCGTCATCTCCTCGTCGGTCTTCGGTTCGTCGCCGGTCCCCCTCAGGTTCGCTGTCGGCCGTCAAGACTTCTCTTCTGCGAGACAGGACCCCGCGTCTCGCCTCCTCACGCCGGTTCCCACACAGCCGCGAGGTGGCTGCAAAGACCCAAACGACAAGAAGCGGAAACGTGAGCACGACGACGAGGGCGATGAGGACGACGGTCCCTCCGCCAGCACCAGCAACTCGGGCAATGCAAGGGCGGGCGTTCACCAGTCCAACGCCAGCACTCGCACCGTCGCCGCTAGCAAGGCTGTCGCGAAGAAGTCCGACTCCACCCCTCGCCGCTCGGACGCCAGCACCAGCCGTTCCGCCGCCAACGCCGTCGCCAGCACCAGCCGTTCCGCCACCAACGCCGTCGCCAGCACCAGCAGGTCAGCTCAGCCGCCAACACCATCGCCGGCAGGGCAGCAGCAAGTCCGCCGCCAACACCATCGCCAGCACTAGCCGTGTCCCTCGGTGGCTCGCTGAGGCCTATCCTTGTGTCGTTGGAGTGTCGACGGAGCCTACGTGGCATCGTCTTTGCGGTAGCTTGATGGAGTTTGAGGAGCGAATGGGTTATCTGTGCCACGGGGTGAGTTCAGTCTTGTTACTCTTTCTTCTCATCGCTGACATATCCCCTTCCCTTGTTGTCGCACAGCCGGGTGTTTCGACCAAGGACTGCCCTCCCGACATCACCTTTTGGTTGAAGAACCCATCCTATGACCCCCGCGACATGCCCCTCTTCTCATCCGCTGATCTTCACGAGTTCATCGTCCAACTTCGGAGGTGGTGGATGCTCGTCCAGCCTACATGGCGCCAGAACCTCGCCCGCTCCCTCGACAACCTCGACAACAAGAACTGGAAGACCCTGCAACACGGCGGACCCAAAGGTCTCTTCTTGTTCGTCCTTGGCCTCGCGTGGTGGCTCGCTGCCGCTCCCGGAGATCTCACCGAGGTTTTCGACACTGCTCGGGATGTCAAGTACGTCCTCGACAACATCCCGGCCCCTCGTAGTCGTCGCTAGGTCCGGTCGCTGCGGTGTTCCTTTCTCTTCATCATTTGTTGTCATCATCATCGTTCTCGTTCGTCGTTCTCGTTCGTCGTCATCATCATCTTCCTCATCATCGTCATCATCTTAATCACTTCATCATTGTTCATCATTGTTCCTCTCCCTCTACCTCTTCGTCTCCTTTATCTCACATGCTCTATGCTTCTCTACCTTAGCTCATGTCATGGACACTAGTATTCTCCCACCTCCATCTACTTCTTCATCATCATCATTCTCTCCACTATGGACCTGTCTTTCTCCTTCTCTATTCTAGCTTCATGGATACTGCTAATCTTTCTCTTGTTCATGGACACCTTATGTCCCTGATTCTTGATTGCCCCTTTACATCTCCTTAATCACTGGCTATGCCTTGTCATGGACTCTATGAGCATCCTATCTATTGCAGCATCTATCCTTATTTTCTCTGTTTATCTTATCAGCTTGACTTGTCTATGATCTCCTAGTTATAGTACCCTCTCTCTTCCTAGTTGTACTTTCTCATGTTTCTGCTGTCTCTTAATTGAAGCATTACTTTGCTGCTATGATACATCTTGGAGTGATTCTTAAGCTGCAAGTGTCTACAGTAAGATGGTATGTTGATGAAGTTTGAATGGCATGTTCCATTAACCAACAGATATATGTACAGATCGTTCAATTACCTGACAGATGTAAGTACATGTTGTTCAAGATGACAGATTTCTTGTACCGAGAGTATAAAGACCTTCATTCTTGTGCACAATTGTCTATGAACAGTACCACCAAACACATGTTTTATTAGATTGGAGTACAAAAGTCAAAAAAGTAAGAGCTTTTTCCACAAGCGGTGAACACTCTGGTACATATCGTCTAAGTAACCATTGGAACATGCACATGTTGTTGAATAAATGAGACGTTTGGCCATATTGCTAGACAGTTTATGAACAAAATGTGCATATCGCAGCCTCAATATAGAACCATTGTGAAGAATCCTCAAACAAATTGTCCAACAGCCATAAGATAATGGATGCTACATCACGATCATTGTACAATTAGTAGAAGCGACATGAATATTTATGAACTTTGTCAACATAATTGTGTACTTTATGCCAATTAACCATTGGATCTATGTTCAATTATTCTGAAGATATGTACAAAGTAGTAATTCGTAGTGTGTATTATCAACAATTGATACAAACAGCCTCAGAATCATCTGCACTATCGTCATCTATGTTATCTGCTTTTTGTATGTTTGGTTGATAAGATCTATACAATAATCTACCAACCATATGCCGTGACACTATTGGTAAACCAATAACTGGAGTCTTTTGACCCCAGCTGTTGCCCAGTACTGCGATCAGCGCGCGCACCGGCTGGCCATTCAACATCGCCTTCACCACAATAGGTTCTGGCACGAGCCTTCGGAAGTCCTTTGGTCGCATCGCAGTACGCTCCAGCGCTGGGAGGGGCGCATTGTGTGTTTGCTTGGACTTCTTCGGACCCGCCTTGGCCGGATTCACTTTGACAGCGCCCAATAGGAGCCTCTGTCGCCGTTCGCGGATGCGACGTTGCGAGTCCTCGAGTACAGGTAAGAAATCATCATCATCTTCATCGAGATCATCGAGAGGGAGCTGAACGTCTGGGTGCGTTTCCACAGATTCCCGCTCCTCCGACTCGTCCTGTTCTGATTCTGAGAACTCGTCGGCTGTAAAGTACGCCGATTCTCCTGAATCCGACGCAGCCTCAGATTCCTCGGATTCCGGGGAGTCTCCACCGAGTTCTTCTATGTCAAAGCGATCACGCAGACGTTGGATCAAACCTTCGATGGTTCTGTTGGCGTCGATCGGGTCTGCAGAGGGCTCCTCTGGGGTTTGGTACAAGTAGTACTCCAGGTACGTGTT
>RWJN01000056.1:0-112619 GCA_004332605.1 Steccherinum ochraceum
GTTGCCAACGAGCTCTGAGCGGAATTCCGACGACATCTGAGACTCGCAACTCGAAACTCCGCTGGGCCTGTTTTTTGAAGATCTACGTTCGTGCGTGCGCGGTGTTTGACAATATTTTTTGCCAAGACGAGAGATTAGCGGCGGTGACTTGGCGCGGCGGACTCGCATCCCTTCATCTATGTAATATTACTTTCTCGACACCTCAGATAACCGTCAAGTTATCGTCAAATTGATCTCTGCAACAACGTGGTATGGGGATGAAGAGGCTGGCTTAGATGTTTGTGAGTGATCCTTGTTCTGTATTCATCTTTGCCTCAATCATCTGATCAGCGTTGAGCTGGATAATCAGCATTCGGAGGACCGCGAGAGCGGACCAGGAAAGTCCAGGAAAGTCCGCTAGAGGGTCGGAACCTCTGTCGTGTCGGTGAGTGTTCTTAAACCTGCTT
This sequence comes from Steccherinum ochraceum, assembly GCA_004332605.1. Taxonomy (NCBI): domain Eukaryota; kingdom Fungi; phylum Basidiomycota; class Agaricomycetes; order Polyporales; family Steccherinaceae; genus Steccherinum; species Steccherinum ochraceum. The sequence goes on from RWJN01000056.1 coordinate 447, forward strand.
CAATTAATTGTCGGGTGCACTGTTTGCTGTTTGCCATTGCACTGGGCATTTGTTCCTTCGCATCTGCCAGCGGACTGTAACGACGTCAGCGTGAGACTCATGATCCTTGTTTTTTCACCGCAACCATTTGGAGTCTCTGCAACGCGCTTCGGGGTAAGATCAGGTAACTCCGGAATTCTAGTTGCTAGGTAGATCCGGACTTCTCATCCCACCTGTGCCAGACTCAGGTCTTCCTAGTGTGACGGTGAGATCATTACATCTCTCCCATTCACACTTCCCATATTCTCCATTCACCCTTTACAATAATGATGGTGCATCACTCGCCGTTTGCAGCGGATCATTTTGTTATTTGAATACATCTGCGTTTTTCCTGGGCTGAGTACACCAATCTGAAGCTATATCACGCGAATTTCAAGACCCTCATGCTGGCTGCTCCTTGAAGGAGCTTAGGCTGAGATACTTATCTAAATCTCATTTCTTGCCGCTCAGGCTGTTTTCTCTCGGTGAGATCTAGAACAAAGGGCTGTTGAACACGTGGCGAGCATCTGGGAGCCTGGGGATTGGTCCTGCGTTGGTGAAGAGGCAAACGACGCAGGATGTTCGACCTCGGACGCTGCTCGAAAGATAGACGCCCGTGGTATCGGGCCTGCGTCTGCTTGCGGACGACCTCTAAATGTCCACGCTGAACCGGGGGTCGTTTTATTTACATGAATCGATAGCTACAACACGTATCTACTCGATTCTGCACTCTTTGGGCCTTACGATTCAACCCTGCGGCCACTGCGAGGCTGCGAGTGCTCGCCCTCGGCGACCGTGCCGATCTTGCCGCCCAGCGCTTACCCGATTAGGCAGGTGCTCCGGTGGCGCGGCACTTTCTGTGAGGCGCATTTTCTGTGGGGCGCACTTTTCTGAACGGCGCACCTTCTCTGTACGGCGCATTTCCTCTCTCACGCGCACCCGCACTCACCAAGTGCGCATTTAATTTTTGTGCACTTTGAACAGCATAATGCCGCCGCTTGCCGCCGTCGAACTCGAAGCCGACCGACGTTCCGAGTCCGATGTTGGCGGATCATGCGCATAGATCATCGGCGTGTGTTCTCCAGATTTGATGGCTTACATTCTACGCTTACTACTTAGAGACGCTTACTGTAGCTGCAAAGATCTCTTGTTGATCTGAAGTCATCTCGTCGTATTGAGCGCTGAGCGCTGAGCGTCCGTTGGTTCCCAACTGTTTCCAAGGTCACCGGTCATCGCCTTTCTTGCAGATGGTAGGTCCAAATGCTTGATGTTGTGATGTTGATTTTGCTCATCTGGATCATTAGCCCACGCCGAACGCGGCCCGTTCGTTTGTCGGCAGCCACTCGACAGACCTGCATGCGCACCTTCTGCCATATGCTCCTCAAAATGCGACACCTGCTCCTCCTTCAAGTGACCTGTGTCTGGTTTCTTGACCATATGTCTCAATCTTTCGTGTACCTTGCGAAAGCCGGGTACTCAGTTCTCCGTACCAGTTGCGCACAGTACTCTGAGTACTGATGGTTGGATCCAGTGGTGACCCCCGCAGGTTTCCCCGGTACACCCGCGCAGATATCTTTTGTGATATCTGGAATCAAAATGTGGCACGCTGAGAGACTCCACTCTCAGATGTTGGAATGGTCTGATCGCGGCAAGGGAGGTAAACAATCTCAGCTACCCTGGGCACAGGCAGATAAAAACAGGGCATCAGGTCTTTCACGAACATTGCGTCCTCTTTTTTCACTCTTCTCCTTGGTTTTCCCCCCTGTAGGTTCAGGCCCAGTCATCAGCATGCACTTCACGTTCTCTTTCGCTGTGGCTGCCGCCTCACTTGTGCCCTCCGCGTTTGCTTCTATTTATTCCCTCTCTGACAATCACGTCGGGAAGGACTTCCTTACCTCCTTCACCCATGAGACTATCGCCGACCCTACCCACGGAAGAGTGTGAGTACTCATCATCATTGCGTTCGTACGGCAGCCTAGTATGCTAAACGTTTGTTCGACAGGAACTACGTTTCTCAAGCGACTGCTCTTTCCAAGAACTTGACCTTCACAAACAGCAACACGCTGATCTTGCGCGGAGACTACAAGACCAAGATCAGTGCCTCTGGCCCAGGAAGGGACAGTGTCCGCATTAAGAGCGTGAAGAGCTATGATCATCACGTTACCGTGTCAGTAATTCTACTGTTCATTCCCTCGGAGTCTCCTTTACTCATGTGTTGCGACAGTTTCGATGTCAAGCACATGCCTGAAGGTTGTGGTACATGGCCTGCGGCGTGGGAGACGACAGAGAACGGTTGGCCCGACTCTGGCGAAGTCGACATCGTGAGTGTTCACTCAGAGCGTCTTAAACAAGAATTCGTCTGAAGGAGCAATGTATCTGCTGCTTGCTTCCCGGTACAAATTGGCCTGACAGTGAGTAATCACTTGTCAACCTGAGTGCAGTAATAACGTGTTTCCTACCAGGATTGAAGGTGTCAACGGTAAAGGTCCCAACCAATCGACGTTGCACACCAACGCGAACTGCAACATGCCTGCAAGCCGTACTCAAAACGGCGTGGCCACATCCAACGTCTGCGACGTCGTCGCCTCGAACAACGTCGGCTGCAGCGTGCAGTCCACGGCGCCGAACAGCTTCGGCACGTCGTTCAACGCGAACGGCGGTGGCTACTACGCCATGGAGAGGATGAACAAATTGGTCAACGTCTGGTTCTGGCCGCGTAACGGGGCTGTTCCGAATGATCTCAAGAGCGGAGCGAAGACTGTCGATACCGGCAAATGGGGTACGCCGAACGCGTACTTCCCGGACACCAGTTGCGACCTCGATGCCCACTTCGGTTCCAACAACATTATCATCGACCTCACATTCTGTACGTCCTGCTTCGCGGGCTATGTTGCATGTTACTGAGTAGTATTTCAGGCGGCGATTGGGCTGGTCTTCCTGCCATCTTCAATGGTGCCGGATGCCCTGGTGACTGCGCTAGTCAGTGTCTTTCAGATCATTCGAGCATCAGCTATCTGACCGACGTTGACATCTTAGCCTACGTCAATGACAACCCCGGTGCCTTCAGTAATGCCTACTGGTGGATCAACGCTGTTCGCGTCTACACATAGTGTGTTTGACGAGTATCGTCTTTGGTGACAGGCCCGAGGCGTGAGGAGGACGTGGAGGATAGGATCTCATTGTTTCTTGTTTGTTTTTTGTTCATTCTGGATATCCACACTTTCATTTGATACCATTCGTTTATATATATGACATGCATCTGCAACTTTGGTCTGCGGGTACCGATAGGTACAAGAGGAACTTACGTCCGGTGAGGCCTGAGGATTGCATGCACAGCTGAATATCGAGGAGTCAAATAATTGTGTGCCTCTGATCAGTCACTAGTCGGATCGGAGGCATTCGAAGCACAGATCGGGAACGCGTAAACGAGTCACTGCGATCCAGCAGCACACTTTCTGTGAATGCAATTGGAGCTGCTTTTCTTCACGCGATACTTTCATCACCATGGCCTCCAGAACATTCACAATCCGTGTCCCAGCGACGTCTGCAAACATCGGTCCCGGATTCGACGTCGTAGGATTGTCACTCTCGCTCCATCTCACGCTCAAAGTGACCATCACTCCTCCAACCGCCGAATCTCCTCCTTCACGCCCTACCCTATCCTACACCGGCGAAGGGGCCGACGAAGTCCCTCTCGACGCGTACAAAAACCTCACCACTCGTGTCGCGCTCTACGTCCTTCGCTGCCATGGGATAGCCAAGTTCCCCGCAAACGTTTCCATCGCAGTCCACAATGAGATCCCGTTTGGTCGCGGACTCGGATCGTCTGGTGCTGCTGTGATCGCAGGCGTGATCCTGGGCAGCGAACTTGGCCAACTCGGCCTCACGCAGTCTCGCATGCTCGACTTCGCGTTGATGGTCGAGCGACATCCGGACAACGTCACCGCTGCGCTCGTCGGAGGGTTCGTGGGGTCGTATCTTAGGGAGTTGGACGCGGTGGCGACGGAGGCGGCGAGTGTACCTCTCAGCGAGGTGCTACCAGAGTACCCTCCGGATGCTGGTGAAGAGTGGGGGCTGTATCCCCCTCAACCACCTATTGGAATTGGCCATTTCGTGCGTTTTGGGTGGTCGCGTTCCATTAGAGCTGTGGCGATCATCCCGAGGTTCGAGCTAAGTACAGCTAAAGCTCGAGAAGTGCTACCAGCGATGTATTCTCGGAAAGATCTGGTGAGTCTGTTTACGCTTCTACTCTATGTCGGAGATTGACGACTGTTGTTGATCAGGTATTCAACATGCAACGGTTAGCAGTATTGACCACTGCTCTGGCTCAAGATCCTCCAGACCCCGAGCTGATCTACGAAGCAATGAAGGATAGGATTCATCAGCCGTATAGGAAGACACTGGTGAGCTTCACAACTACGGCACACGAACTCGTTTTCATACTTTTCGCAGATTCCGGGTCTCCCAGAAGTCACATCACGTATAACTCCATCCTCGCATCCTGGGTTGTTGGGCATCTGTCTCTCAGGGGCAGGTCCCACAATTCTCGCACTCGCTACAGATGGGTTCCACAAAATCGCAGAAGATGCGCGGTCTATATTCCGAGAAAAGGGTATAGAAGTAGACTGGAAGCTGTTAGAAGTCGTTGGAGGGAGCACAACCACCGCATAGACCACCGAGTGTTTGTAGAGATAACAGAAGATCATAAAATTCGTCAAAGGCATTATATAGAGACATACAGTGGATAATGAATGTGAATCAAGGTATCGTAATGCGTCAAGGGTATGCAGGCATATCATCTAGAGAACCGGGGGGATCTACCATCTAGCCCCCAGCAGTAAGACAGACGGCCCTGGTGGCCACCAGGGAACCAGCCGAGCTGTCGAACGGTAGGTCTACGGTGAACATGACGTCGCTTCTATCGTTGTTCAGGTATACGGGGAGGTTGACGGTCGAGCCGTTGGGTGTAGCGGAGTCTTCTGCTTGGACCCAGCGCAGTTGCGATGGGTTCAGCCGGACGGTCTCGCCGTCGTTCAGGATGAGCTTGTCGGATGCCCAGCTGGCTCCTTCTAGGACAAGACCTGTTTACGCGTTTAGAGCAGTATCCTTATACTGAAGATACCGAGACTTACCATCTACAATGAAGGCACTGGGGTCGTTCACCTTCTCAAGGTCCAATTGTAGCTGCAGGGTTTCCAAACTCCATCTCTTACGGTGAGCGACCGCTTGACGAGTGGCAGTAATATAGGCCTCGGGGAAGAACAAGCCGCTCAACCACACTTCTACGTTGTTGAGATTGTCCAAACTTGCAATGTGTGCGAGTTGACCAAGGCGGCGAGCATAGTCAGAGATCCACTCGTTGACAGCCATAGCTTTGTGGACCTTGTACCGGCGCCAATGACTCGGAATAGTACCTTCAGAACAGGAGTCAGACAAGCTATGGGACATATGACTGAGGCGGACATGCCTTTCGTGAGTGAGCTCATCAAAGTACGCAGGTGATTCGTCTGCTTCAGTTCTCCATCGCACACTTGTATGACGTCGGTCAAATCCTTGCGCACTTGACTCAATAGCTTGCTGCCGATGTCGCCTTCTCTGGAGAACAAGCGGTAGAGAGGATCTTGGTTATCACTTGTCTGACGAGGCAGAGTGTTGAAAGCCTAACACGAAGTCTTGAGTATAAAAGTAAGAGAAACGGAGAAAATCCACTCACTGCAGGCAGCTGCGCCAGCCACTCCTTGCAACGTTCGTGGAGGTTTCTCATCCAGGCAGGCTGCTGAGTCGTTTGCGCCTTCGAAGGCCCGCTCGAAGAAGCCACTTCGTCTTCATCATCGGCAAGCATTCTCATCTTGCGCAGTTTCCCAAGGAGTTCGTTACCTAACGAGGGATCAGACAAAGTCAAAATACGTCGGTTAAGAAGTACGCACCTTGCGCCACCGCAATGACGCGTTCCGCGGTAGGCGGAAGGCTGAGCCACTGAGGAGGTTCCTTGTCCGGTAGATCCTGAACCCACGACAAGAAGTGTTCCATCTTCGTACCGTCAGGAACAGGAAGACGTTGGGAATTCCCGATGTTGGCTACCAGCTCGAAGTCGACATTATACGCGTACGGCGTGAACAGACCATCGACGAAGGCATCGAGGATCCGCTGATCGAAGTCACTGTCCACACGACCACCGTACACAGATTGCTTGATCAGGGTCCTGACAGCATCCCAGGGAATGGCGGCGGGATCAACGTTGGCGCGACCCTTCGCGGCAGCATTCAGCCAAGCGTCGATAGTGTTGAACGCAGCAGCCATGTCAGAGTCGTTAAAGTCGTAGACTTTACTCCAACCAAGGGGGACATAGCGAAGACGCTCTTGGACAACGGCATGGAACCAAGCGAGCAGGAAGTATAGACGAACTTTCTCGGCGGGGCCTTGAGAAAGGCGAGCATTGGTGATACCGCGCAGGGAATCGAGAAGGTTGGCTTTGATACCGGGAGGAGGCTCGTTCATGATGATGCGGGATTGGCGTAAGATGTTGACTGGGATGGAGGGGTTGGCTTCCATCGTAAGGAACAGACGGAAATTGCGATGCGGTCCCAATGTCTGCAGCTTCTTTTCCAATTGACCTAACCATGAGGGCGCCAAGTGAACGTTCTTGAGAAGTACCCAGGAGCCTTGACGGGCAGCGAGAGCAATGGCTTGATCGGCTAGCGTGAAACCTTCCTGTGAACCCATGGCCACAGATGCACAGCGAGATCCGGTGTTCTGCACAAGGTTCTCCACTCGGTAACTGGCGTCATACCCAGTCACGGAGACTAACGAGACAGGAGTTGCGGGAAGGACCTCGTCCGCCACCATTGCGCCTAAATCAAAGGCGGAGACGAGCGAGAGATCCGTCTCGAAGATGATCTTCACGAATGCAGCGGTGGCTTGAAGTAGACGATCAGGACGCAAGCACTTGACGACAACAATATTGCGGATGGCTTGCACGGCAGCTGCAAAATGTTTTATGGTGAGACCGCTATCCATAGTCTATAGGGGAGAGATGCTTACGTGAAGACGGTTCCCAAGCATGGGGAACGGCGAGTTCAGGCGCGCTAGATTCAAGGAATGGTATCCACTCGTCCTCATGGTCCTTGATATGATTAACAACTGGCTTGAACATGGGATGCTTCGCGAAGCTCTCCAGTCGTTGTTGCTGGTCTACCGAGAGGATGCGAGTCTGCAGCTCAGATGCTCCTCCGGAAGCGGCTACACCAGCATCTCCACTCTCGAGCAAGAACTCCAACTCGTCCGCGATGTCTTCAACACCTCGAAGCTTGACCTGGGCCAGCAGCACTGCAAGCATGACATGGTCTCGATGGAGCAACGCCCGAGATGTCCTCTTGTAAACGACGAGGAAGAGGTCATTGAGCAGGATCTCACGGCGCCGGTTGTAGTCGGTGATGTTCTTCAGGTTGGGATTGTGGTGGAGGACATAGTCGAAGATGTCCAGGAAGAAACGAAGGGAGAATTGATAGAAGTGATTGACGAGATTCAGTTGCTCCAAGATGAAGAACACTGCACTGCATGCTTGGGCTAGCGGCAGATACTCAGCGGTCACTTGTTCTACCTCCTTCATGACGATGTCAGTCTCCTCGACTTTGCGCGTGATTTCGGCGGCTTCCCGTTTCAAGGTCTCTAGCGTATCGATGACTTTGTCGTCATCCAAGATATTGCCTGTGGACTCATTGAGGGCTTGCAGCAAGAGTTTCTCGAGTGTACGCAAGCGCAACCTGAACTCGCCCTGCATCTTCATGAGGTCCGTGCGCTTGCGCTCCGTGTCAGAGCGTTCGACTTTGAGCACCTGGTCCAGCGACTGGCTTTGGAGACTGCTCCTAGTCATGGTGAAGTTGACGAATGTAACACGACTGCAAATGTCCGGGGAGAATTCTACCGAAGGATCTCTAGTTGAGAGGAACATTGTGAACGATGGCGAGAAGTCGATATCTTGACTTCCAAGGCGAATGAGGACGCGACCACCAGTCCTGCGGATTTCTCTGTTCAACACGGGGTTGAGGATGGGGTCCAGATGTTCGACATCTTGAATGAGAAGGGTATTTCCGAAACGCAGAGCGCTCTCTAGGACTTTGAGGAACGCTTCGTCAAGGAAGCTCGTGACCGTAATCTTGCGATCTTTGTACTCGTTGAGCAAGAAGGTAGTAGCTTGACCAGTAGGATCGATAATCAAGGGATAACGACTGAAGCGTTTGATCATGATGGCGTTTTCGGTGCAGAGGTTGTCGGATGGAAGGGACTTTGACTGCCAGCTGAGACGGTCGTCCGCGGTCGACAAGTACTCGGGGAGTGAAAGCTCCGTCTTGAACTTGACATTGGCGTCGGCGAGATGGCTTGACCACTCCTGCCACATCATCTCGCGATACTGTTGGTCGAAGAACCCAGCGTAGGCGAGGTAACCGGCCGAGAGAAGAACGTCTCCGACAATAGTGCTCATTTCGGTGTCAAATGTCCGACTGCCAATCTCCCAGCGAGTCTTCTCCGAGGACAGACTGTCGAGCAGTTTCATACTGCGGTCCACCTTGCTCTGCACTCGCTCCATCTCAGTCTTGATTGCCTGAGTTTCGCGGATGAGGGCAGCATACTCGTCCTTGTACTTCTCGATACTAGACTCAAGCTCGGAGATCATATTGATGATGGTCTTTGCTTGCTCCTTCGTTTGTTCGGCCTGGTCCTCGAGAGACTGCACTTCGTTACGCAGAGGCTCGACCCGGTCTAGGATCTCGGAGAACCGCACTTGAGCAATGGCCCATTTGACGAGAGGACCACAAGCTTTACTGGCACGCTGCACAGTCTCGAAATTGAAGGACGGCCGGCTCAGGAAATCCTTCTTCATGACCTCTCGGAGCTGCTTGGTCATCTGGTTGACAGTGTCAAAGTTGACGATGCGCTGAATGAAATCATCTCGACGAATGATACCCTGCACCGTTCTCCAGCTGTCGATCTTGTGCCCTAGGATAGTGCAGACGGACTCCATCGCAAGTTTAACTGCCTCCGGGGGATTAGCCATGGTACGCACTTCCTGGAGGTGCTGACGCTTGATGTTACTGACGGCCGATTGGGCGTCCAGCACCGCAGGTTCCGCATCCGCCAAATCAGCCATGACTACAGCACGACGTTCCGCAATGTTCTTGTCCTGCTCTACGAGCGCAGCTTGGATCTGGATTGAAGCCGCCTTCTTCTGCTCCGCTTCTTGCTGATCGGCCACCATACGCTTCAACTTCTCGTTGGCTTCAATATTCTTGACCTCCAGTTGTGAGTTCTTGATAGCCAAGCTCTTCCGGAGCTCTTCGACTTGCGTGACAGTGTCTCGAAGCTTGTCGAGACCGACGTGGAGATGGCGCTGTTGCTCTTCCAGCTCGTCACGCTTCTCGTTATAGAGCCGCACGTAGTGGTTGATGCTAGGACCGATCAACTTCAGCTTAGTAGATGCGCGAGACTAATTCACTCACAAATCCAAGTAATGACGCGGAGTAACGTAGTTGTATCTGCCTTGACGACGGCTAAGTCTCTGGTTGATCTGGTGGAGCGATTGGTGGACGTAGACCAAGGCATTGACAACAGCGTCCCGATGAATAGGAGGCATCGAAAGCTCGCGGTAAGCAATGGGGAAGTGTATGGGAGGGTTGTAAGAGGGCAGGTCGAGGTCAAGAGTCTGAGTGAATTCCATGCCGACTTGGAAGAATGCTTGATCAGACCAGTCACCGAACCAGTCCAGTACGCAACGATTGAATAAGGCCGGGGAGGTGGCAGCACGAGAAGCAAGGCCGTTCTCCGGTGGGTTCATTGTGAATACAACGTGCAAGTTCTTCGCGACCTGTTGAGTGAACCATCGGTACAGCTCCTCGTGCGAATCGAGCATGAGACCATCGCGCTGAGACCCTTCTTTACAGGCAGTCATCAAGGCAGAATGCTCGTCGCCCTCGAAGAGACCCGGTACTTCGGCGTTTGCAAGCAGCGTATTCATGCGTTCGAGGAAACCGGAATCGAGAACGTTGGATTCGTCCATGATGAAACAAATCTTCTCGCCCTTGCAGCCTGCTCGACGGAGCACAGTTCGCAGATCCTCGTCGAAGTCGTCTCCAGTATACTTGTTTGACACTTTGATCTGGAAGATGCTGAGGCCATTCATCCAAGCAACGAAACGAGATAAGGTGGTCTGGAGATGAAGATGAGAAGATGTCCATGGTATCATATATCACGTGTACTTACTTTACCACTTCCACTGACTCCGATCAACAACAAGTGACCTTGTACTTGCCTAAAGACACGATCAATGCGAAGGACGTGATCCAGAACGTCATTGAAGAGCACGAGAGGGACGTCAAGCTCTTCTTCGTAAAAGACACGCAAACGAGCTTTCGTGTACTCGCGCAGGACCTCGCGATCGACAGGAATGTAGTTCTTGGATGTCCAGTTGGAAAACAAGATCGGGCGGCCGAGTGCTTCATCCCGATTGATGGTGGGGAAGTGTTCCATCGCTGCGGTGTCAATGTGCTCGTCCGTCCACTGCTTCTCTTCTTCGGTTACTAGACGATCCTGGAACAAGCGCAGGGCTTCGTGAGCCCAGACTCTTACGAGACCTTCAACGGAAAGGATCTCGAGGGGACGAATGGCTTCGTAGATACCGCGGACCCAGCGAGTAAGCTCACGAGGGGAGTACACATAGTGAGCTTGGATATCAGTGGTGAAGCGTTTCTGCGAAGCGAGATAAAGGTCCACCATTGCATCCGTGAGCGGCTCCGCATAAGCCCTGAGATTGGGAACAACCTTGAGAAGGGCCCGGTTGTATGTGCCGTAGATCTGCTTGAGAGATAGTTCTCCGGGATAATCGACCATGACCAGGGGTGCATGACGAAGGAATCTGTGACTAAGGGGAACACGGCCGGGATCTGTCGGAGGGTTACATGCACCAACGAATTGGATCCTCTCCAGCTTTACCCAGGCCATATCGGTTGTCCTCCAGTAACCGCCACATTCTACGAGCTGACGGATGAAAGAGATGACACGCTGAGTACCATACTTGTCAGTGGCAGGAAGGTTGATCTCATCGCAGAATACGACAAGCCAGCGACCAATTTGGACTGGAGCAAGGATGACACCATTAGGGGTCTTGCGGTACTCGCAGTACTGTTCAAAGGTCTTGAGGATGAGCTCGGGCGTAGTGGCACTGGAAAAGTTCAGACCGACGACCTCCATGTCCGGCAATTTGCGTAGGGCACTGAAGAGTGTCATGGTTTTGCCTGAACCAGGAGGACCGCAAAGCATCAGTGGCTTGTGCTCCGACAACCACGAGTACAGCACTTCTTCGTGTCGTACGGTGTCAACGGTAGGTACGACAACGTCCGAGGCAGTGACCGCATGGGCCTCGATCTCAATGACAGGGACTCTCGACTGCCAGGAACTCCATTCTCCATTGTTGGGTTGCACGTCGTAATCTAGGAGAGAGCCGCCTGGAACAAGCGGTGGGAGGTCGATACCAGTTTGCTTTCTCAAGAAGTCACCCATCTCCGCTCGAAGATCCAGCTTCGCGTCGCCCGAGAAAGCCCAGATAATGTTAACCAGCAGACGCTTGGTAACGTACTGCTCGACGCGCTCCGGAGGAAGTGGGAAGTCGGAGTGTTGCAGGTTGTATTCTACAACATTGCGGACAGTCTTGTTGATGAGGGAGAACAGGGTGTTGAGTGCGCGAGTAACAGTGAAGTCCATGATGTGTTCAATGGACTCGGCGTGGGCGAGAGCGGAGGATACAAGGTCACCTTCAGCGAAGAAGGGCTCCAATATGCCAGCGATCTGTTTCTGAGTTGCCATACCAGCAGTGGAGGTTGGATCAGCAGCGGCTGCGTCCATGCGACGTCCGGGGATATCAGCGTCGTCTTCCTCGGCATCCAATGGGACATTACTTAAGGTGTCCAAGTAGTGACGGTACACCATATCAGGCTCGACCACATCTTCGCTGAACCAAATCATACCGCAGCGACTAACGGTAGCCAAAGTTGCGTACTTGAGATGCTCGACCTCGAACATGATTCGCACGTTCGATGGCAAATTCAGACGTTCACCATTGGGTAATGTCAGGAGCTTGTTGTCGTCCAACACACTGTACCTATGTCAGGCAGGTAGATGGCGCAGAAACCGGATGACGTACCTGTTCAAGTTCTCTACCCATTCAGGATCCACGTCTCCGTCGAAGATGATCCAGTGCCTCTTGCCACTCTCGCCACGGACGTCATCCACGATCTTGCGCAGAGTGTGAGTGAATAGACCGTCGTTCCATTCGCGAGTGGTGGGGTCCAAAGTACCGTAAAGCGCGTCTTTGTCCATGGCCTTGGGGTCAATCACGTAGGATACACCTTCTACACCATCCAAACGCTCCAGGGCAGAGAGGAGAACTTGCCACGCGTTACTCTTTCCACTTCCAGAGGGGCCAACCATCATCAGACCGTGCTGGATCTTCTGAATCTGGTATAGTTGAAGAATCTTCGAGATCCAACGTTCGCCTTCGATCAACCTGCGCTCCGCACACACTTTGCTGATCTCCAGACGGAGTGCGTCCAGATCGACAGGAACGTAGTCAGTTCCAGGGAACACGTCCGCCAGAAGGCTGATATGCAAACAAGTCAGCACGACTGTCCTGTCAGATACATGGGAAGCCGCACCTTGTGAGAAGAGGGACATCATCGGCGACGAGCTTAGGTACGATTGTCTCGGTAACACTCTGGATGAGAATCACTTGTTCAGAAATGGCATCGGAGAGCTCTTCGGCCCCACCCTCTTCCCTGGCCCTCGCATTCTGTAGGCGTTCACGCTTGAGGATACCAGCACTGGCAAGCACGGCCTTCAGTGCACGAAGACCGAAGTCATAATGCGGCTGTGGTGACAATTGCTCATCGCAAAGGTTGAAGAAGGGGACAATCTTGGAGGCCAAAGACTCCGCTGTGCGGAAGCCTTGTGAGAACAACATCACTTGCGCGATGAGCTCTCTGTCGGGACGTGTCATGGCCATTCTGTGAACGACTGTCAGTCACGTCAGAGGCATGAGAGTGTTCGATACTCACGGCCTGAACAACTTCGTCAAATTAGGAGGAAGCTGAGATCGACCCGCGTAGTTAGGGTTAGTCGTGATGAAGATGCCTGCGCATATCATTGAGCTGGAGCAAATTCAACGAGACGGGAAAAGCCATACCCATTTGAGAGTTAAGCTTGACGTTCTTCCCTACGAGCTCAATCTCAAGGTTAGGGTTCTTCGTCAGAGCGGCGAGACCTTGTTGGATGCTCTGCACTTGCTGCGAAACGGCACTGAGAATACGCTCTTCGAGTCGATTGAACTCGTCGAAACAACCCCAGGCTCCGACTTGACATAGACCAACGAAGATGCGACCCATTGCTTGGAAATCGAAAGTCTCGTCACAACAGAACACCAACACGAATCGACCGAGCTGAACACCAAGCGCTTTGACGGACTCCGTTTTACCTAGCGAATCAGGTCTATCAGCAGCCTCATGAGTCAGAACGTCGCAACTTACCTGTACCGGCAGGGCCAAACGGCGCACCACCCAGCTGGTTGTCCAATGCCTGGGTCAGTGTCAAGTAGCAGCGATCCGTGAGGGGCGTTTGCACGAGACGGTCGGGTACTCCGAGGTACTCCCATCCGTATGCAAAGGAAGCATCTGCAACTCGGATAGCCAGTCGGTCCAATGGGTTTTCAATGCTCGTGTCCAGGTAGTAACGCATTTGATACAACCACGAGAAAGCCCTGTGGTCAGGCACACGCTCTCGAATGAGAGTACGAGTGACATCTCGTTGATGCACCAGCTCGGTGATGAGGTGTTCGCACTTGCGCCGAGTGACGGTAGTAAGCTCTGTCAGGACGACATCCGCAAGTAGGTCAAGACCTTCCCGGATAGTGTCGAGAGGTCCGTCCAGGGACTGTGACTTCTGCAAAGCGCCTTCAATGGAGGCTGTCCAGGCCACTTGGATCGCGAGGGTCACGAGCTGAGCGGGGAATTTCTCAATCCACGCGATGAACTGATCTTGGCCCAAAGGTGCGCCTGTGCCGTAGAAGTCTTGCAGCTCTGTAACTGCGTCACAAAGCAAGAGGGCTAGTGATACCCTCATCTCCGACTCGAGCTTCGTCAGCCAATCGTTGATCTTCGGGAAGTCTTTGAGTAAGATGGGATCCTTGAAAACGACCTCTTCTCCTTCGCGAGAAGCCATGCCTTGAATCTGTGTAACGTCGTCGTCGAGTCTGATGGTGGAGATACCGGCGAACATCTTCTTCAAGTGCTTCATGATACGGAGGATCTCCTTGCTGTTACCAATGATCTCCAGCAAATCTTCGTCACCGACGAAGTAGAAGCGGGGGAATGAGGCACGCTCCCGTTCGAGATATTCTCCTAGGGCTTTCTGGATCTTGTTAAGCAAATCGGCGAGACGTTCGAGGCTCTTCTGAATTCCGGGGATGTTCATGACATCAATGACGAATGGCGACTTGTAAACCTTCTTCATCACTGCCAAAAACTCGGAGTTGATGTTGTTGAACCGAGCACTTTCCACAGGCAAGAGGTGCTTGATGTCAGCACTACCGGAGAAGATACCCTCCAAGTAGACCCATTGACGTTGAACGTCGATCCAAACATCTGAGGAGCAGCAGCGAGTCAGATACACAGATCAACGCGGCCGTCGAAGCACCGTACCGAACAGGACGTGAATTCGATTCAGCTTCTCTTCCCACGATCCGGCCTATAAGAACTGTCGTTAGCTATCGTCATACTCAATAGCGAGCTTTCAATACCTCCTCCTCGAAGACTAGTGGGGATGTATAAGTTATAGGCTCAAAAGACCAGAAATCGAGGGACGAACCTTTGTAGTATGGTGAGAGCTTCATCGCAACTAAAGAATTCAAGTTCTCGCTGCACTTGTTGAACAGATCATCCCATCCCCTTGTTGATGCTAGTGAGCATCGAAATGAATCCGTGAAACAGTGACATACCTGATAAGCCGACATTTATTCTGGTAATTCACAAGGTCAAGGGTGTAGTTCGTCCAAATCTCCTTGACTTGCTTGATGTACTCTTCCAGTGCCATCTGGACTTGCGTCAGCGACGGTCACACGACCGAGAAATGGCGAACTCACTTCTCCCTGTGCTTGGATGATGACCTCTTTGATGAGGTTCTCGTTCTTCTTGAGGTCCAAGTCGTACACATTTCCCAATGTCATCCTGGCAATAACACAGACAATTAACATCTGTGCCTTCGTATCGGAAATGGAACTCACAGCGTCAAGCTCACTTGCGCGGGCAGACGAAGAACTTTGAACAGTTGTTTCCAGTGACGGTCCTTCAAGGCTTCGGATTTCAACTCCGAGATGAGGGAATTGGACTTGAGCAATCCTCGCAAGACATCTTGAACATATTCGAAGGCCGCATACTGTCGCATCCTTGTCGGCATTTCCTTCGTTGACGAAAGCAACCCATCCAACTGTTGCCTTAGCTTCCTCGGCTGCACTGTCGCCCACGTCATCTCTTTCAGCTCGCCAATCTGACTCCAGATACCAGACAGCGCCGTCCAAACAGCCTTCAAATCCTTCAACTCTTCGAACACCGGCTCCAGGCGCGTGTGACGGATGAGCTCCAGGTCGAGGGCCTCCTTCGCGCGACAAACGAGATCATAGTCCTCTTGCACCCTGTTCAGCTTGCCCTCGAATACGTTGATGGTGTTGAGGGCAGTATCGGCGCGAACGTTGCCTTGCACTGGACGAGTCTGCTCCCATTCTTGCATCACATCGTTGATCTTGTTCTCCACAATCTTGTCCTCGGCCACAATTTTAAGTTGCAGGCCAGCTGCAAACGAAATTACGACGGTTCAGACAGATGTTGACGCGACTATTGACTGTGGACGCACCTAATTGTTCCTGAATCGAGTCGTTCTTCCTCTTCAGAATCTCATTATAAGCGCTCCACTCCCCACGTAGTTGGTCGCTGTACAGCCAGTCATCCGGGAATTGGTATCTGAAGCGTTCTAGGGTCTTCTCGCCACTGGCGCAGAGTTCTATCATGGGGCCCCATGTCTTGGTCTTGCGCTTCAAGTCTTGCACGAATGTTATGAACGTGACTGCCGCCGCAGTCGACGAGTTGGAGGGTGCCAGGAGCTAGAAAGTAGGACCACGGTATCAGACATAGCAATTTCTCGCGAGAAACAGCAGACGTACCTCCATGGCTCGGTGAATCCTGGCGGGCGGGGAGTGACCAGAGACAGCGCGACGCGTCTCGTTGCCAGAGCGAGGACTTTCGGCAAGCTCCGACGATTTCGGCAAACGCCGCTCGAGGTATTTCACTGGTACGAGTCTCGAGTACCAACTCTTTGAGTCTTCCGAGCGAAGTTGAAGTTGACTTTACGAGGTACGTGTGGTCATGCCTTCGGAATGGGGAAAACTATGGTGTTTCCGTCGATGAAGACCAAACACTTCAAGTTGTCGTTCCGTCACTGGCCAACGTTGCAACACGTTCAAGCTTCAAGACGAAACAAGTGGATCTGCCTTCATTCTATGGCAAACCTGACCGCGTGTTGGATGTATCAAGTCATGGTTGGGAAGGCCATGCACATGGACTGTACAAGCTTTACTAGGCAGCCGTTGAATAGAGTCCTCTGCTCGCGGCGCCTCTTGAAATGATCATCCCATGCTCGGGACCTAAACTAATGCTTCAGGTTTCCTCCTGACGTTGTACGTACGTGCGTGCTTCGTCGCATGTGGTTGCCATGACTCAAATACAACCCTACACCACGCGTTTTCCGCCCTCTGCTTCCCTTTCTCCTTCCTCACCGTCTCGTTGACAAGACTCGCATTGGCCAAGATGCCCGACGCCGTTACGCTAGCCGTCCAACTCAAGAACGAAGGAAACGCGCTGTTCGCCAGGAGGGATTATCGAGCGGCGCATCACAAGTACACCCTGGCAATAAACGAAGACGATAACAACGCGGTGCTCTATGCCAATCGCGCTGCTTGCTCTCATCATCTCCATAAGTGAGTGAGCGCGTGTCCTGCAGATTCCTGTCATCTCATAAGTCCATTCAGCTTCTTGGACGCCTCCGCTGATGCGAGTAGGGTACATATCTCAGTCTTGATATCCAAAGGCCATGATACCGATGTCGAGTCCACAGGCAACAGACATAGATCCCACGTACGCGAAGGCATGGGCCAGATATGCCGCTGCGAGAGGTGTAAGTCACTACATTGCTCGCTCTATCTATAGCACTCATATTTCTTGTACTCAGTCCCTTGGAGACGAGACAGGCAGTATCGAGGGCTGGAGGAGAGCCATCGATGCTTTGCCTCGAGAGAATAGGACACCGGCGGAAGTGAGGCAGCTGGATCAATATCAGGCCGAGCTCGCGACGATCGAGAGAAGATTGAACAGGAGAAATAATGAGCCCGCGAGAGGTACACGCCTCAGTGCAGAAACGACACCATGGACGCGAGCTACTGCCCTTTTGCCTGAGCTTCGCGCCAGTCAGCAAATCATGAGTAGCGTGAGCGAGTTTTTCACTGTTTATGTCTACCGATCTGAGCTTCAGATATCGCAGGCGTTCATTATCTGGGGTGCTTTCGAGGTGAGCTTTGTTGCTTCGTTCTCGTCCATGACTAAGACTGGATCTACCTGTCAGGAATGGCAACAGGGATTGAATGCGATAGGTATGCAAAGAGTAGTGGGAGGAATGATGTCTGGATACGTCGGGGTGCGATACCATATTCCTTCTGGCACACGCGTCGATTAATCATCTTTTTCCAGGCCATAGAACGTCTGTGTAGTGCCATCATGAGAGACACCCGTGTTTTCCATCTCACCGCAGGTTTCATAAGCAAGTACAATAATCAAGGTGAGCTCTCTTTCTGACTACTTCGTTTGCAGAAGTTGATTCTGGTGTCAGTGCAATTTGAGGTGAATATGACGAAGGCTTGGGCAGAAGGTGGTACAGATATTATCATCCCGGAGCTTGTGCGCCGTCAGCAACTCGAAGGATGGGACAGCGCACGACCTGCGATTGGTACTACGGTTCGGTGCGTACGCGACACACAGGTTGCAACAGTTATGCAAGAGACTGATAGAAGCTCTTGTAGTATATACATCATGCAAGGATTCATGGAGAGTCATATCCATCAGAGACATGCCGGAGGCGTAGAATATGTCGGCCGTGCCTTGGAGATCATACGTTGGGGCAACAGGACGTGGGCAAATGTACCTGCGGCAGACAGAGGTGCTGTTTTCGGTGATTCTTTCATGCACGGCGTCCATGCGGTGTACTTGGATGTGCTTTTTGAGGTGAGTTGAAGTTAGCCAATACTCGTGTTGACGACTACATATCGCAAATGCATAGGCCGCCGTCAACAGCCCCAGAAGATATCTTGATCTGCTTGAGAAGGAAGCACAAGCTCTCTTGCATCTTGACGTCGCGCATATGAGCGCGAATGATCACAACGATCCGGGATTCATTGCATCTTTCACGACATATCCTCGTGCCATAGCTTTCTCGTGAGTGTACTCGTTTTCAACTAGACTGCAGTACACTGACCGTGCGATCACAGTATGATGGGTTACTGCCACGCACAGAAGGCTCAAAAGCTAGCCGGGGGCAACTCCGAGGAAAGAGAAACTAGCAAAGCTCTCTACCAGGATGCAGCGAGAGCATACAGCTCCGCCGCAACGTCTTATTTCAAGGACGATGAAAAGCACGTGTGTAAGTGCTCTACCCTTGCTGGCACCCGATTCGATGTAGCCTTGAATATTGCAGCTGACATACACTCATATGACAGGGATGCTGAGTTGCTCGTTGACAAACTCTTTCCATTACCGTGCACCCTTGAGTGTGACCCTACCTCTCATGCAGCAAATACGTGATCGTCTTCCTGTGGCCCAAAAGATTTGGGAATTCGGTATGCTGTCCCAAGCCAACTCAGCCCAACTCAGGAGGGTGGTCGATTTCGAGGCGGAAGTGCGCGGAGCAGTGGAAGCTGGTAGACTCAGCATGGATTCCTGCGTCATGCTTGGTGACAGGATTTGACGGATCGTACGATCGTGCTCCTTTTCTTGTTTTCAATCTTCATCGATGCTTCATCTACTAGAGTTTGGAATATTCCCTTTCTTCCGCAATGTACAATTTCTTTTGCTTGAACAAGCACCTCTTTCTTTCTTCCCGTTTCTGACGAGTCACTCTGATCTCACTGTCCGGGAACGTAAAGAGTGCACAAGCACCTCAAACCTTCCCAACATGTTATTCTTCCTCAAGACTAGATTCTTGCCTTTTCCTCTCAACGACGTGGACGCCACTTGCCAAATGAGCAAGTATCTTACGTACGTGCGTTGTCGCGTGCGGTTGGTAGGTATATATACTAATACAGGCTTCAGCTTCAGCCACGTTTCTGTCCCTCGCTTCGTCTCCTTAGCCCAGATTTTCTCATTGGCATCCTTGATACACTGATTACAATCGCAACATGTCCAACACTGACCCGCCGGCCGTCAAGTTCAAGAATGAAGGAAATGTGCTTTTCGCTAAAAAGGACTATCGAGCAGCGCATCACAAGTATACACTGGCGATCAAAGAGGATGGTAACAACGCGATACTCTATGCCAATCGTGCTGCATGTTCTCACTACCTTCACAAGTAAGTCGGCTTATGTCTTGCAGAATTCTATCTTTTCATCTATTTGTGCAGGTTTTTGGACGCATCAGCCGATGCGCTCAAGGTAGATACTATTCAGGCCTGGGTATCTAAGAGCAACGATATCTACTGATGACGTTCTCACAGGCAACGGATATAGATCCGACGTACGCAAAAGGATGGGCCAGACATGCTGCTGCTAGAGGCGTGAGTTGCTGTTTCTTTACATGGACTCCTGGTCAATTGTACCCATACTCATCATACGCAGTCTCTTGGAGACGAGCAAGGAAGTGTCAATAGTTGGAAGAAAGCTATCGATGCTCTGCCCAAGCAGAATAAAACGCCTGCGGAAGTGAAGCAACAAGAGCAATACCAGGCCGATCTTACGACTATGGAGAAGAAGCTGAAGACCAGTAGAAGCCACAATGAACGCAGAGCCGAGAGAGGACCTCCCGTCACAGAGGAGACGGCACCATGGACGCGTGCCGTTGCTCTATTGCCTGAGCTACAAGCAAGCCAACAAGTCATGAGTAGCGTGAGCGGCCAGTTCACCCTTGATAACTTACCGTCTGACTGTCGGACGTGCTAGGCTTTCGTCATTCGAGGTGCCTTGTGGGTGAGCTCTACCATCTGTTATATGCTTCTGCGATGGCTGAGGCTACACCCAACCGTCAGGATTGGGAGCACGGCTCGAAAGTCATGGACAAGCTTACAATAACAGCAGGAGGAATGGCGGCCGGAGACAGGGTACGATATCTTATGTTCTTGGCCGACAGGTTGTTGACTGACTTTCTCTAGGCCATAGATAGTCTCAGCAACGCCATCTTGAGAGACTCTCGCATCTTTGCTCTAGGTCTCAACAGTAGTAGTTTCTTCAACAAGTTCGGAAAGCAAGGTAGTACCTTTGTTGAGTCTTTGAGAAACAGAAGCTGAAATACATTCCAGTGCTATACGAGTCACAGGTGGCGAAGGCGTGGACGTCAGGTGGGGCACAAACCATTATCCCAGAGCTTGTGAAACGTCAGCAGCTCGAAGGATGGCTTTTAGCTCGCCGCGCTATCAATACCACAAGCCGGTGCGTACATGACACGAAGCTTAGTATAAACATGTTATGCAGCAAACTGAGGCGTTCCTGGAAGCATCCTGATTGTGCGAGGGTTCAGAGAGAGTCGGGTTGGTAATCAC
This sequence comes from Steccherinum ochraceum, assembly GCA_004332605.1. Taxonomy (NCBI): domain Eukaryota; kingdom Fungi; phylum Basidiomycota; class Agaricomycetes; order Polyporales; family Steccherinaceae; genus Steccherinum; species Steccherinum ochraceum. The sequence continues at coordinate 21,351 of RWJN01000056.1, forward strand.
GCCGGGGCCGTGGAGTTCATTGGCTGTGTCCTGGAAATCATACGCTGGGGAAACAAAACGTGGGCCGATGTGCCGGTGGAAGATAGAGGCATCATGTTCGATGACTCTTTCATGCATGGAGTCCACGCCCTGTACTTGGAGGTGCTGTTGGAGGTAAGCCCTTTGCTCACACTGTGACATATGTTTAACAAATACGGATGCATAGGCGGCTTCCGAGAGCCCCAAGAAATATCTTGATCTGCTTCGGAAAGAAGCGCAAGCTCTGTTGCAATGTGACGTCGCTCGCTTCAGTGATAATAGAGTGGACCCTGGGTTCATAGCATCTTTCACTACGTATCCTCGCGCGACGGCCTTTTCGTACGTGAATTCTTTTCATTGCTATGCTGCACGACTCTGAACGCCTCACTATAGTGCGCTGGGGTACTGCCATGTCCAAAAGTCTCGAAGGCTTGAAGAAGCCAACTCTGAAGACAAAGAGACGATCGAATCATTCTACCAGGACGCAGCGAAAGCCTACAGCTCTTCGGCAGAATCCTATTTCGAAGATGACGAAAAGCACATGTGTAAGTGCCTCTGACACGATTTGACGTAGACGCAGACTCTGCAGCATGCACTCATACCATCATATCGCAGGGATGCTCATCTGTTCATTGATGTGCTCGTTCGATTACCATGCACCCTTGAGTGCGACCCTACCTATGATGCAGCAGCTCCGCAAGTGCATTCCTGCAGTTAAGACGATTTGGGAGTTTGGTAAGCTATACAAAAAGAGCACAGAGCATCTCGAGACGATCATGGACTTCGAGACGAGAGTGCGCAAAGCAGTTGACGATGGGAGACTCGACATGGAATCTGTTGTTAGACCAGGCGACTCCAGACTTTGAGGTACGATGGTGCTCCTTTTCTTGTCCTTCATCTACTCGAGTTTGGAATCTTCTTGCTTCCTTCATGATGTACGATAGCAGGAGTGTGACCGCACGGTGGCGTTAGACTTCTTGAAGTTGCGTATTGAAGCAATTGCATACCCCCACCGGGAACGGCCGAACTTCACCTACCCCCACCGCGCGTCTCCCTCCCTCTTTTCTTCTTCCCATCGTCGACGAGTCACTTGGTCTGCCTCTCTGGGCTCTAACTCTCGTTCTGACAGTTGAGGTCTGGTTGGGTACTTTCCTTCTCCGAAGGGCTCCATGAGTTCGAGGCAGTGAGAAGGTGGTTTTGCTCGTTAGAAGAAAGGGGAGGGTCAAAACTTCTCTCGAATGTTGGGAAAAGTCAACTCTCTGTCTCCATGCCTCGAAGGGGCTTTTAGGAGATGGAGGAGTCTAGACGGCATTCGATATTCTCTCCGTATATACATTCGTACATTCGTACCGTCTGAGGATCTCTAAGAACCTGCCTATAAAACATGAATTCTTTTCTTCAGTTTCAAGCTCTGTCGCCAGTCTTTTTCGCCAATCACACGACCACTTCAAGAACCTATAAAACATCCTGTACATTTCAGCGCAAGCCGAACGAGACCCTTCATTATCCTTGTGTCTATAATGGACTACTACAATATCAAAAAAATACAATAAACACACAGAGAGCGAGCGACGAGCGTAACGACAAAGCGACGACGACGGAGTATGCACAGCGGGAACAAGTTCGAGTCTCGACTACCGCAACGGCGTCGCCTGCGCATTCTGGTAATACGCTGGGTACGCCGCCGCGGCGGCGTACCCGCCCACCCCCGGCGTACCGGGTGTCCCACCGCTCCCTCGTAGATGCGGCGGCAGCGTCGGTGCAGCAGACGTCGCGCCGTTCGGCCAGGAACCTTGCTGGTAGGGTTGTTGTTTGCTTGTGGCAGCAGAGAGGACGGTGTTGGCCACGGCGCGCTGCTGCTGCTGGGGAGTGTTGTTGTAGAAGGTGTAGGCGGACTGGGCAGCGGTGGAGGTGGCGGTCGCTACGGCGGGCTGAGGCGTTGCGCGTCCAGATGACGTCCCTCCTGTGCTCCCTTGCGCGGGAGGGCCCTGGTAGTTGTACCACCCGCCCTGATAGTACTGCTGGTGACCCGTAGCCTGGTACTGCGAGTTCGGATAATGCGCTGCTGGGGTTATTGGTTGTTGTGTTGTGGAAGGGTACTGATAGTACTGAGTACTTGGTGGCTGAGTAGTCGCGTATGTGCCGTAGTTGCCACGATACTGCGGTGTTTGAGTTTGCGCGTAGCTCTGGTAGTAACTTGACTGTTGAGAAGTCGACGGCGTTGACAGCTTCGGGGGTGCGGGCGTGACAGGGGGCGCCGCGGCAACTGAGGCGGTCAACGTTGGTGATGTGCCGGCTTTCATGCGGACAGTGGTGTCGTCCCGAAGCGCGTTCGCTCGGGCTGGCGGTAGAGTACCAGTCCACCCACCAGTGTCGCCGACAGGCAGCGTGCGATGCAGTTTCTGTAGTGCTGTTGCTGTTGGGATGAGAGGTGGATGCCCAGACTCGTCACCGGATGTCCTTGGCCTCAGAGAAGCCAGTACCGCCAACGAGTTCAAAATGTTTTGGGCTAATTCAAAATTTCTGTGAGCTCAAACAGCGCGCAGCAATGACAAGTCACGTACCTGTCTCCCATTCATCTGAAGTCTCCTGTACAGCACCTGCACCCGACAACAACCTCTCTTTCTGGAGCTCCTCCAGCCTTTCCAAAGCCCTCGCGTTCCGTGTGATCAGCTCGTCCACCGCCGCTTCCTGCTCAAGGCTCCCCAACGTCGCCTTGATCGACGCAACCTGTTCCGGTGACAGCAGACCTTCGAGCGCGTCCTCCGAAGTGGACGCGCCGACGCGTGATGGTCCGTCGACCATCTGAACATCGGGATCGACAGACCCAGATGGTTGCCCAGCCTTCTGCGATAGCATCTGCTTCGCCCGAACCCTATCCTGCAAAGCCTTCAGCCGCCTCTTCTTCTCCTTCTGGAACAGGACCTCCCCCAGCGCCATTCGACCGACCTCCGTACATGTTTGGTCGAAGGTAGGCGCGAAGCTAGCATAGGGTCCGTAGTCCAGGAACCGTCCTGAGGTGACTTGACGCGACTCTATGGAGTCCATGGGACCGGTCCTCTTCCGTGCATAGCTGGCAAGCGTGATGCCGTGGTTCTGGTTGGCAGCGGAGGCGGTGGGCAGAATGACTGCGAGAGCGGCATGTCCGGTAGGGAGGTCTGTGAGCTCTTTGCCGTCCTCTGAAACGGGCGGGGCGGTGGTATTGACTGAAGACCACCAATCTCCGCTGGCCATCTTCTGTACTAGCGCATACTTGCGTCTCCGTGCGGCGGGTTCCTTCGAAGGTTCTTCGGAGGTAGTGTCGGCGAGGATACTTTCGACGTCGACAGAAAATGGAGCGGAATGCAGAGATGCTTGGTCCAGAAGAGACAAGGCGAGATTGCAGAACCGCGACTGTTCTGCAGCCGTGGCAGAGGGACGAGAACGTGGATGCGAGGATATTGGAAATAGATGCTGCACGGCGGACTGAAAGGGGACGTCAGAAGGACCCCGGAGTGTCAGAAAAATTGCCACACACCCGTAGTACTCTCAGTGGAAACAACTCCGGCTCTCTCAACAGCATCCTGAACGAGTACATACGGGTACTTGAGGACGGCCCAGCGGAAGAGCTTGCTGAGCTAGTATCTTCGTGTTCTGTGGGAAGGGGAAAGACCCTGTCGAGAAGACCCTGCGTATCCACACTGAAACACGAGTTCAGCTGGTGGAGACGACATGAAAGAGAGTCGCTGAACGCACATTTCGAGGATGTCCAGTATCTTCCCTGCATACTGGGACTGGATGGGCACATCTCCGCTGCTAGGTAACTGGGACGACGACGGCTGAGTCTCTGCTGCTGCGGGATCCTCGGGCTCCTGACTGGCCAGGTCGTCCTTGATGTCGTCTTCGGTGCGTTGTTGCTTCAAGGCAGGCAGGTCAGAGCCGTCCGAGAGCGAAGTGCGCTTGCGCTTTTTGGCCGCAGGTTTGCGCGGAGAAGGCGCTGGTTCTGGAGGTTTGTCTTTTTCCTGCTGGGCTGATGAACGAGTGGCACGGGCCATGGTTGGGGTGCGAAAGGCAGAGCAAGAAAGCGAGAGAAAGGAAGAAAGACGCGGTTGTGGCAGAGACGGGAGGGACAGAACGCGCCTCTTGGACGCGTCGCGGTCGCGGAAGGAGCGAGTGCACTCGTTCCGTCCAAAAGTCACCGTGACCCAAAGCCGTCGCTCGCTGGCCTTCCCAGCTCAACAGGCGCCCGTCCTCGCTTTCTTACCACATCAGTAGCAGTTCAAACTCCGATAACTCAGATTATGTAATGCGCATACTCGACTTTCTGACCACCTGCTACAGTAGGCCTTTTCGTCCTCCTCCACCATGGCCTCCGCTGCTCGGTCTGCCGCTGCTCGACCACTCCTGCGAGCACAACTCTTCTCTCGTCCAGCGAACGGCCACGTCGCTTTTATTCCCCAAGTCAGAAAGGTCGTCATCGAATTCTGTGACAGCTGGGCTTCTTCCGCCAACACGCGGACATACGTTCACAATCACCTCGAGGAAGTTGCCCGTGCAAACCCGCATGTCGAGTTCGTAATCCAGCAGAGGTCAAGCAAAGAGCCCATTGCTCGTGGCTTCTACTGTACGTCCTGGCCTTGACATACGCATGACCATCTTACTGACACTCGTGTGCTCGTAGTGAACAACAGGGACAAGGTCATCCCCCTCAATGGCTTCGAGGTGAATGGTATCGCCAAGAAGATCCAGCTGCTTCTGGACTCTTCAGGTGCCAAAATCAAGCCTCTGAAGAGACGCACCATCGAGAGTACCACCGAGTCGGCGAGAGGCATTTGGAGTGGTTTGCATGTGGACGAGCCGTTCAAAATCTAGAGAGCTGGGATTGCGTGTGGAGCGCGTATCGTCGCCAATATACCTCTTGCATTGCTATCGTATATCTCATGGTACGTGTTTTATACGCGCGTACATGTCGTAAGCCGTCGCTGACTTTCCGGTCCGTGCAGATTGTTTCTTGTAGCATATTACTCTAATAACTAGGCGAAATGCCGACCAATGAACCGCCGTCGTGAGTCTGAGTACGCAATCATAGCTTCTATGTCTACCTGCTTGTCAAACCCCTCTCCTCAGTCATAGCGAATGCCATGTTCCAACACATGCTTTCATGTCACGTGCTCGTCGATAAAGCTTGCGGCAGTCTTCACTGTTCCTCGAACGTGAACCTGAGAGCTTGAACGTTGGACTGCCCATGCTAGTTCGTCGATGATCACTCTCACCCAGACAACAAGCCCACGGTCATTTGTCGGTGACCAAGCTACGATCTTCACACCACGCCACGGCTTCAGAACATTCACATCTATGCATCCATACGCACGACGTCACATACGTAATCGCCTCGTGTTTCAATGTGATGATCCACGCCTTCGCCTTGCTGTTTTCCATCTTGGGGTTCTCCGGCTTTTTTTGCCTGAACATCCTATCTCTGTTTTTTTCACCCTGAGTTCCGATGCGAGGGGCTTTGCCCTGGTGCTCCGGGAGGATGTGCGCGCTACGCACGTGTGGCCACGCCTCTTCAGTCGCCCACCCCTTGGGGATGCAAAACCCGGTTCTGACTCGTACCATATCCTTCCCTTCTCCTGAGCTTCGTCCTTTTCTCCCCTTCTACCACCCCGTAACGCTTTTCGCGGACGATGCAGGACCCCAGCAAGAACTACGCAATCTCGCACTACGACGCTCCAGTGTGGGCTGACTGGATGAGACCAAGTCGGTCGGACAATGTACGTACCGTCTGGTCTTCTTTGTTACGACTCGACTCCCTTACCGTCCCATTGTTCAGCCGTCTTGGGATAGTTCAATTGTTGCATCCCTTACTAATGATTCTGTGCGTATTGGATGCTATGCAGTCACACGATTGGCCTGGGAGTCCTCATCAGTATTTGATTTCAGGATGATGTCTCCGACGTCATTGAAGGGTCTACGCCAGAGACAGCTATCCCAGTAGGTTACACCTGGGTACGCCCACTCTTCATTTCCCTCCATACAAAGAGGTCGCTGATATCGAGCACCACGGCACAGACACCCTCCACACCTACGCTGGACAGCGATCACTCATCGTCCTCCCAACTATCTATCGAATCGCCATCGTTATCCGAACTCGACGAGCTACCCGAAATCCCGTTCATCTCCTCCGCCGAGATTCTAGAAACCGATAACGATGCGGATGTCGACGACGACGACGAAGAACAGTACGACTTCGACAACGTAGGCAACTCGGTGGACGAGCGGACCTTCTGGGCCAACATCATTCGTCCCAATCTCTCAAGATCGTCAGGAGGCAGGCCTGCTGCGGTCTTGGGCCAGACGAACCAGAGAGTCATCAGCGGAAACCGGTGTCGTTCCCCGTCTGTTTCATCCACGACGTCTTCCCGGTCCAAGCCACCGCCGGCGAAGTCCATTCTATCGTCGTCGAACTCCTCCATCCGGACATGCAAAGGCCGCAAACCGCCGTCAGTGAAGTTTCTCGACGCGCCGACTGTCACGATTCGTTACGACTCAGAAGCGGAAGATGACGACGAAGATGAAGACGACGATGAGCCGTACTCGTCTGCGGCCAAGCATCAAGGCGCGCAGACAGGCATCCTGGGCTTCTTCCGCCGCATGGTCGGTGCTCCGTTAAAGAAGTCCCGTGCACCGGAGCGGCCTGTCATTTCAGGACCCATTCCACTCTGGGAAGGCTCTCGTCGCCGGGCGCGCCTCAGTCTGGACGAGACAGGGAAGGTCGGGAGGTCGCCTAGCTTGCGAACGAACAGATCGACGCCCAGTCTGCGGTCTGTCCGGTCAAGCTCGAGTCGGCTACAGACGTACTGGGGTAGGGTTACAGGCAAGGATCCTTGACGATGATGATGACGATGTTACGACTATTGCTTATGATTTCGGTGCGTCTTGTCTGGCCCTTTGCACAGAAAAAATGCAACTGACACAGTGTGACCAGCCTTCCACCACGTTGACTGTGATGACCGGATCTCGACAGGTCTCGAGACCAACTTCATGCTTTTCATCACCCCATGCCCGGATCGTCACCAGACACAAACTTCACATAGGTCTGAAGTATGCATTATGCCTGTGATACGATTAGGACACAGTCTGAGGACGGACACTGCTATTCTCTTGGACGATGGATGTGAGCAAGTTTGAAGTGTTTTTGGTGTTGCGATGTGCGAGTACAAGTACGTGTAGACATGTACTATTAGGACCATACCATGTGGAACATGATGTCACTTGACGAGACACGGTGCTGCGAGGAAACTCAAACGGTCGCCCAGTGTGGTATTGCGCAACCGGCGTGGGCAATGCGCATGCTGAGAAACCTAGTGCATGTCGACGCGGCGATTAAGCACTACCATTCTTGCGTGCTTCGACTTCCCACTTTGCCTTCAGGGCATGGATCCCAGCAGATCGAGACTGGTTGCCAAATTGCAATCGTGCAGCTTCCCAGTGAGGTGGCAGCTCGGAATCGTTGCGGATAACCTGTGTACATTGATATCAGCCGACACAAGTTATAGAAGAGATGTAAGACAGCGGTACTTACTGAACCAATGGAAAGGAAGAAGGCGAAGGTGGCTCCGCTGCTCAACATGTATTGAGACAGTGTTGGGAGAGCCCCTCGGGGACCTGCGCCTCCTCTGTTTCGAAGCGCAAAGTGAGCATATGCAGAGAATGAAGGACAGAACCGGGCGCACCTGAGTATACTATACGACCCGAAGATGAATCCAATGGTAAGACCGACACCTGCTCCCATCATAGCACCCATCCTGCTCGGCGGATCAGCATGCAGGTATGCACACAACGAGTTCGTCGTGTACTCACTTCACTGTTTGAATATCATCAGTCAACGTATGCATTCAAATGATGGGCTCGACGTACTCTTCTGCCATGTTGTGGGTCCCTGTGGTTGTCTGTGCGCCATGACGGTCACTTTCGAGGAAGAGCTCTGCAAAGCCGTCAAGCGCCCATACTGGGGTGGTAAACGTCGATCGCCGACCCCATGCCCGAAGCAGTTCCCCACATTCCGACCACGATGTCCCTCCCTCTCCCGTCCTTTCCTTTCGCTCAGCAAGCACAGATGAGTGAGTGGTTGTGCTCTATACGTTGAATATTGTGTAACCTATGTCTGATAGTCCGTTCGAATCAGAGGGATTTGTTTCAAGTTTCGGCGTTGCGTGAGCAAACGGAGAATGTGCTGCGAGCGTGGCTTGGTGCGTCCTGAGCCCTCTGATTATCGCGGACTTCGACTTACACGTATACAGGGACTAGATGGCTCTCGAGATGGGATAAAGAGATTGAATTTCTAGTGAAAGCAGGATATTATGGCCTGACGATTGGGGCAGGTGTGTGTGATCCGCTGAATGCAATGCTCTGTCTCTGACAAATCTATGCAGCAACACAGACTCTTGGGGAAGAGTATACCGGGATATGGCTACGCTCCACCCACGACAACCGTCGACCGTCACCACAGCTCCGAGCAGCATTGATCCTACTGCCAACACTACCATCCTACGTTGCCGCGCGATGGGGTTCTTCTCTATCACAAGACTCAAAGCTTCAATTCCTCCGGAATATACCTGGCATCCTCGAAGTGCTCTCAGAAGTGAACCTGGCCATCTTCTACTTGCGAGGGACGTATTACACGCTGAGTAGAAGGCTTCTTGGTGCTCGCTATGTATGTACATCTTTTGCAGAGCCGTGAACCTCACTGAACAATATAAAATCCAGATATCATCCATCCCTGAGAACCCCAATGCGCGGCCACCATCATACTCCTTACTCGGTATCCTCCTAGGTGTGCGATTGATATACCGTCTCGTCACCTACCTTCGATCTATTGGAGGACAAGCAGAACCAGCCGGAGGAGCCAAACAAACACCAGACGGGACTCAGGAAACATACGTTGACGATGTTCCTGTATCATCTTTCCTTGGAGCACCGAACCCAGAAGGAGAACCTGCATTGCCGGCTGAAGAAGACCAGCGGACCGCACTGAACATCAAGCAAATTTCGGAAGCACAGAGGGCAGGGCGTGTCTGTACGTTGTGTTTGGAGGAACGGACAGCCAGTACAGCGACGGAATGCGGGCACTTGTTCTGTTGGAACTGTATCATGGGTTGGGGCAGGGAGAAGGTGAGTAGAGCTCGTTGCATTCTGGCACGCGACTTCGAATCATTGCTCATCGCTGGCTCAGGCGGAATGTCCACTCTGTCGACAATCGCTGACGTTGACACGACTGCTACCCGTATACAATCTATGATCATGTTTTGCGCAGGGGATAAACGAAGGAGACCGGGGTTATTATACACATGGAGACATCGCACTGTGGCGTTTTATCACAGCAGAGCAAGGGGGGTCGTCACAGGGAGGGATATATATACCATTATACAATCTGCTGTATCAGTGTAATGTTGTCGCCCTTTAGCAGGATGCGACCTGTAGAATCATAATCAGTTTTCCACTAGGATGCCTTCGAGAGATTAAGTGCGTACCGAGTTCCCTTCTTGGTTTCGCATCCTTCACGTACACCTCTGCTGCCTCATCGACGACAATGTTCATGAACTCGTCGAAGCCCTGTAAGAAGACGGATAAAAGAATGTATTAGCATATTGAGCAAAGAACTGAGAAAAGGGATAGGAAGAGAATAGCGGAAAACGGCCAAGTGAGTGTGAATACCAGTCCGGCACCCGTAGCGACGAGATATCACGGGTCACGGAGAAGACATTGCCTTCGTTACATCGCAAAGTTCAACACACAGATGTGTTCGAGGGGACGGCAAAACACGCACAATGATTCGTCCCTCGATACGCATCTCGATGTTATCGTATAGCCAGATTACGACTTTAGTACGCTGCAAGATAGATGTCAGACGTGCTGGTGTCACGCAGAGAAATCCAAACGCACTTGTTGGAGGTTCTTGAAGATGACATTCTACGAGAGGACGTGAGGTCAAAATCCGTACCCTGCACGAGGATTGCAATGGAAAACTCACGATGGGCTGGACCATCACTCGCTGCTGACGACCGGACATTATGGCAGAGGATTCGTGAATACGCAAAGGATGATAGTGTGGAGGCTGAGGACAGGTGAGCCGGATGGTCGTAAATCGTCGAGAGGGTAGGAGGAAGAACGTGAACTTCACTGTTTGCGCGACTCAACGCGAGGATTGCAGACGCCATCATTAGGCGCCCATTCAGTACACTGTCGAATTACTGTACTCATTCGGTGGTTTACTTCACGATCTTCTCTCTTTCACTCTCCAGCAGATTTGTCGCAGGAACGTGACAGAAATCGATGGATAGATGATAGTATACAGTGCAAGAAAGATCCAGACTCCAGATCACAAACAAACACGCAATACTCTACACAGGAGTGGGCGACGTCGCACCAGCTGGCAAGCGGACTTTCAGATCATCAGGCATGACTCGTGAATCCATATTCACGGTGCCCTGATCGAGAGCCTTCTGAACGTCTTCCTCAAAATCTAGGGCCCGCTTGAAGTGCCTCGCGCTCTCCTTGAAAAGGGACGCGTTATCCCAGATCTTCTTCACCCCCGGCAGACGCTCTCGAATCTTTTGCATAAGGGGAAGAGTAGTCTTGAGAGTCGCGCCGCAAGAATACCAGTTCATGAGCGAGCAAAACAGCATCCCTGTTCGAAGGATACGGGACGCTTTAGTACGTCGTCCGCAGTGAAGAGCAGGAGTACCGAGAGCACTTACAGACGTGCTTTTCATCATCTTGAGAGAAGCAATCTGCGGCGGAGCCATACGCTTTGGCAGCATCCTGGAAATGCTGGTAGATAGCGGCGCTATCTTCAGACTTAGAAGCGACTAGCTTCTCAGCTGTCTGAGAGTGGTAAAATCCGATCATCCTGGGATTGTCGTGTCACTGTCAGCATGTGAATGACGAATTTAGCGGTTAGGCCAGACGCACGAATATGCAGTTCCACGAGGATATGTCGTAAACGACGCGACAAACCCAGGACCTAGGAAGGGCGATATGTTGGGTACGTCACTACGCAACAGTGCCTGCGCCTCTTCGTGAAGCATGTCGAGGTACTTCCTTTGATTCCCGCCGCAGGCCTGTTCATGTGTTGAGCACCTATAATGACATTGCAGAAGGAGAATATGATTCTCACCTGCATTAGAATATCGAGGTACAATCCATGGGCACCGTACATGAAGCTGTCACTGAAAATTGCTCCTTTATCATCTTGAGGTACGTGTTTCCAGGTTCTATGTCCCCAGCGCAAGATCTCTAAGGCTCGGCCAACGAACTCTACGCCGCCTGCACCGTTGCCACGAGTGTGGCTCTCCATGAATCCTCGCATGAGGAAGCATCTATAGATGTCATGAGACTCCGTCATCATCGGGCCTAGCAGGAATACGCACCGAATAGTGACAGTGATGGCGGGGCGCACACTGTCCCATCCGTGAAGTTGCTGACGCTTAATGACTTCGGGAATGATGATCTCCGTACCACCTTCCACCCACGCATTTCTCGTTTGTGCCTCGAGTCTGACTGAGGAACTACTGTGTCAACTTCTGGTAAGGTATACGTCGGTCAAAACGAGACCTCACCTTGATTGTTGTACTTGCCAATGAAATTGTGAGTCATATGGAATATGCGTTGATCTCGCACGATCGCGTTTGTAAGACTTTCCAGGCCCTTGGATCAGGAATTAGCAGCGACGACTGGTAACAAAACAATCTAACGCACTCCGGTGTTGCCCATCGTTGCGCCTCCTGGCATGTTCCTCTGGCTATTCAAGGTGTTCATGCCCTCCTGCCACTCCTACAAAAGCGAGATCGTCAGTTGATGAAGGAAGGCCTTTCGCAAGACTCACGTTCCAAGCTTCAAGAATGACAAAGGCCTATGATACCCATGATCAGCTCAAAGCGCGTCATGAAAGCAAACCTTCACTTACACTGCTCGTGAGCTGCCCTGGTCTGGATCGCAACTCCGCTACCATAGCTGCGGCTCGTTTCCAGGGCACCGCCTCCGACTGTCTGACCACAGTGGGTTGGGGACGAGTATTCTCACTCCTGTTCAGCTTTCTCTCTACAGTCGCAAGCTCGGATTGATATTGCTCCTTCTGCTTCATTTCCGCTGGAGTCTGATTCTCCTTTGGAAGGCAACCAATAGCTTTCTTCCAGCTCTCGATGCTGTCTTTCTCGTTTCCAAGACTCTGGTGTGCGCAATGAACTCCGTTGTACATATGTCATTTAGGAGCTCACAGCTTCAGCAGCAGCTAGCCTCGCCCATCCCTTTGCGTACGTAGAGTCGAGTACCGTAGCCTACGAGAAGGGTTAGTCTACCTTGGCTGTGCGAGTATCGATTGCAGAACGCACCCTCTTTGCGTCCGCGGACGCGTCTAGAAACCTACGAACGCGAAAGAAGCTGAGCATACCAGAAATTATGACAAGAGCAAAAGGCCTACTTGCGAAGGTTTTGGGAGCAAGCCGCGCGATTGGCGTAAAGTACAGCGTTCTTCTCGTCCTCCTTGATTGCTAACGAGTACTTGTGGTGAGCCGCTTGATAGTCTTTCTTGGCAAACAACGCGTTTCCTTCGTTCTTCAGTTTCACGGCGAGTGATTCGGGTGCTGGCATCTTGCTAGTGGAGAAGGAAGAAGAGAGGGGGCCAGAGCAACGTGGAGCTAGCGGGCTCGTATATATACAAAGCCAACACGCGGCGGCGCTCGTACGTACAGAACTTGGACTATCTGCCGAATTGACATCGACCAGGGTCCAGGAGGCGGAGGCGGAAAGCACCAAATTAGCCACGAACCTACCTGAAACATGGTCGTGGTCACCCAAGAAAGAACGCGCCCTGCGTCGCGAGGCGATCTGTATCGGACGATGCCGGCATACTGTAGTAGTGCGGAAGAACGCAGCAGCATGTTCAAGAATCAAGATGTGCAATCAAGTAATACAAAGGCTTGAAGGAAGATGAGGGAAGGTCCAAACAAGAGATCGTTATACTCGGTCACTGGAAAGCACCAGAGTTGCATAGGTCTCGGGTCACTCTGTGACCACCGACTGCATGGTGTAGGTACCATCCGCGAGCCCTCTACGACATTTCTTCTCAAGCGCTATCGTCTTGTCGTAATCTCTGCTCGTGGTCCGGCTCAAGAGAGTGCTACCCCATATCTTTCTTACTTCAGGGATAGCCTTGCGAATCTTCTTCATAATTTGGAGGGTGGCACCCAGAGGCACTTGTCCATTCCAGTAGCATTGAAGAGAGCACTGAAGGAACCCTAGTATCGAAAGTGAGACTCCGCGAACAACATTGTGCGCGTTGAAAACATACAGGTGTACTTTTCGTCATCCTCTAGGAACAACTCAGCGGCGTTGAAGTATGCATCTCCTGCGCCTCGGAAGCGTTCTATGATATCCTCCTCGTCACCGCCTTGTGCGATCCCTTTCTGCGCCATTTGGGTATGATAGTGGCCTATCATACTGAACACAGAACCGATTAGCTGTATGATGCAACGAAAAAAACGTTGAGCTCACGTGAGGGCATTCCCGGTTGGGTATGTCGTGAATGACCAAGTGAAACCTGGATCGGGAACGGCAAGTGATGAAGGAGGGATTCTCGCCTTCCAGAGAGCATCCGCTTCATGATACAATGTCTCGAGGGTGAATTTTCCGGGATTTCGACTGTACGCCTGTCCGAGGGTTAGGATTTTGAGTGTATGCAGAACTTGGGGCATTATACGTACCTCCCTGTAAACCTCAAGGTACATAGAATGCACGCCGTTGAGAAATGTGGCGGCAAATATGGCGCCTTTATCTTCTTGTGGGACCTCTTTCCAAGTTTCAATGCCCCATCGCAAGACGTCTCGAGCCTTAGTAAGATAGCCTAGACCTTTTTCGATATCTGCCTGCAGCGAATGCTCCATGTATCCTCGCAGGAGCCATACCCTATACAGCAAGACATGCAATGAGAAGGTGGCTCAAACACGAAGTGAGAAAATGCCGGCACCTAACGGTTGTCGTGATAGCTGGACGGACAGAATCCCATCCTTGTTCTCGTTGTCGTTGAATAGCTTCAGTCTTGACCTGCTGCGGACTTTCCTCCAGGCCCCACGCATTCGTCTGCATGACTTCCAGTCTAGCTGCATGCACGAAAGTCAGGATGGATCACAGATGCACAATACCATGCCAGCGCACCTTGTTTATCGAACTTCTGTAGGAAGCCCGGTTCAGATAGGTGAAAGATCCTTTCGTCCCTCAAAATGGCGTTACAGAACCCCGCGAGTGCCTTCTCGGATCAGCCATGCTACATGATATGGACAATGAGGAAAAACCACGTACGCCCGTATAACCTTTCATCATCGGCCCTTGTGGCGTCTGTTCTTCCGTCTGCATATTCATCTTCTCTAGGCCATCTTGCCAGTCCTGTTGGAGTATGCCATCAGAGTTCATCTGATTGCGCAGACGTCGGATGTGACGAACGTACACGCCACGCCCCGGCAATGAGGAGAGCCTATGAAGCAAATCGTCAGTGGATGGTATAAGGGATAATCGAGCTCGGAAATGGACTTACGCTGCTCCTGAAAGCTCGGTCACCTCTCGCTGTTAACTCTTCTTCCATTGCAATCGCACGCTGCCATGGGCTGTCTTCATTCTGGATGTGCTGCATGCCAAAAGGCAAGGGGCCCAACGCGTTGCGCATCGTGATCTTCGCCTTGATGGATTTGAGTTCCTTCTCATACGAGTCCTTCTGCTTTTGCTGCGACGCAGACAAGTCTCCCTGCGGCAGGGTATCAATGGCTTTCTGCCATGTTTGCATACTGAGTTCTTCTTCTCCGGTGTACTGTGCGACAACCAATTTTCTTCAGCAGTTTTGGGAGCCAATAGACTGTCGAACTCACTGCAAGCGCAGCAGCTAGTCGAGCCCATGCCTTGGCGTAGCTAGGATCTAACTGCGTGGCCTGTAAGAATTGCCCACGTCACTCCAATATCTCTGATTCATCGCACAGTCGGATGTACCTTCTCAGCATCAGCACGAGCCTCTAAAAACCTACAGACAACGTACAAGTCAGTAAGGACATCCGAACACCAGAGTGCCACAGCCCACAGGAGCTTGATAGTGCGACGAACCTTCGCAAATTCTGAGAGCATGCCGCTCGGTTTGCGTATAAAACCGCGTTCGCGTCGTCTTCCTGGATGGCGAGAGAGTACTTGTCGTACGCAGCTTGGTACTGTTTCTTCGTGAAAAGAGCGTTTCCTTCGTTTTTGAGCTTGACAGCGAGAGGTTCAGCCTCGGAGCCAGACATCGCGGTCTTGGCGCGCTGGGATTGAGATGGCGGTGAGATCAGCGAATGGTTGATTCAAAGTGGGAGTCCGAAGGTCCAAGAGCAATGAGCTCTATGCAGATCTTGATTTGGCGGGAACGCGGCACAACGCGTGTTGTGGGCGAGAAGCCTACAGCACATGTCATGACAAGCTACACGAGCTCAAAGTAGAAATGGAGAGCACCACAACGCTTTTGTGCTCTGATTCCTGGATAGAGCTCGGAAAAGGTCGCGTCGGATTGGGAGAAGGCGGCTTGGTGGATGACTTCTATACCGTGGACGGTGTCGAGGTCAACACACATCGTCACGGTGTCACACGTAGACTAGTACGCCAGGCACGTCGCGACTCGCGACGGTGTCTCCGCAAGTCTGCACGATGCCGCAGGATAATGCGCGATGCCATGCTTGAAAAGCCCTCGGAGTATATAACTACTGTCATACAGCTGTTTGGGTATGTATTATATATCTGCACTACAGACTCATGCTCATGATTCAAAAAGGATGAGACGACCGACACATTCTACGCCTACTAGCAGTAGTGCACGCCGTACGGCCACTTAGCTCTAGATCTAGGCTTAGCAATTACTACTACATAACGTACCGCTGATCGCTGGTCATGCGCGGCCTGCAACCATAGCGTACAACTTATCCTTATCACCGCTCTCGTCTACTAATGCGCGCAATGTGCCCTTCTCGATCTGCAAAAGATCGTGAGGTGTGCCGAATTCAACCTGAAAGCTATTGTCAGTATTCGAACGAATTGAAGACAACCGGCTACTCACAATCCGGCCTGCATCGAGCACCATGATTTTATCTGCATCCATGATCGTCTGCAGACGATGCGCCACAGTGAGTAGTGTTACATCTTTGTCCAGCTCTTTCCTAAGAGACGTCTGGATGACGGTATCAGTCTCGTAATCTGCGTTTATCTCGTCAACAACCTCCATATGATGAGGCATCATAATGACCTACCGATAGCAGAAGTTGCCTCGTCCAAGATTAACAGCTTGCTCCTTCTCACAATGGCCCTAGCAAGCGCCAGGATCTGACGCTGCCCAACGGAAAAGTTTGCGCCGCCGCTGGAGATGGGACTGTCCAACGTGATCCGGTCGTTGTCTTCGTCCTTCTGCAACGAGAACAAGCCGGCAGCGCGGAGAGCATCGTTGAGCGTCGCGTCATCGTACTGGTTGAAGGGGTCGAGATTTTGACGGAGACTGCCGCTGAGCAACTCCGGGACTTGTGGGATGATGGTGATGCTGGAACGGAGTGCGTCAAGATTGAGTTTGCTCGTGTCGAGGCCACCGTAAATGACGTTGCCTTCGGTGAAAATGCACCGAAGGAGGGAGAGGGTCAATGAGCTCTTTCCGCTACCAGTGCGACCAACTGTGAGTAGTAGGAGGCGATCAATAAGATTTGCGCATTTGCGGAGACTGATCTGTAGAAAGACAAAAACGCACCGATACCGATGTGTTCTCCCGAATTGACGGTGAAGCTAAGATCTTTGAGAACTTTGGGACCATCTGGAGAGTACCGGGCAGAAAGCTTCTCGACGGCCAAGCTACTGCTCGCAGGCCAGTACGCAGGTGGTACGCCTTGCGAGGAAGACTTGGGTTCTTGTTCGATGGTAAGGTATTGCTCTACACGTTCCAAGCTATTACCGCTGACTTCAAACTGGTTGATAACGCGAATCCAAGATAATATCAAGTTGCTGAATCCGGCGGCCATATTCATTGCGAAACCGGTGTTGGAAGCGTCAACGCCAGTGCCGTACAAGAGCCATGCAGCGATCCCAGCGGAGAACATACCGCCGAGGAATTCAATGCGGATGCTCACCCATCGGTTTAGATTGGAGAACGTCCTGGCAGCTGATGTGAAACGATCAATGTGTTCGAATGAGCGCTGCTTGAAATTATCCTGGGCACCATAAGCACGAATGGAGACTGTGAAGTACAAGCATCAGATATGATAGAGCTCGAAAGGCGGAGACGGGCATACTCAGTCCATTCACAGCAGCACCGAAATGGCTGAGTACGGGCGCACGAGCATTGCTCATCTCTCGCTTGACGGAAAGCTGGCCTCTCATGTAAATCTGTCCGCACCAGCCACCTAAAATGGCTACGAGGAGCCCGGGAACCAGGAAGAGCGGCGATACAACGACGACTGCCAAGAGCTTGAAGACGACAAGGGCGGTGATTTCTGCAACCCAAACAAAGAAATGGCCCATGGGACCGTCGACTACGTGACAGAGACATTAGTGATCCAACGACGTGCTGCACCCATGAATGAGACATACTGGCTTGGATATCTTGAGTACATCTCGTGATAACACGAGATATAGGAGTGGTATCAAGCCATCTGAGTGAGTGGTGTAAGCAGAAGGCGTGCAGAATCAGCACAAAACAAACCTCAATGTCGTCCCGAGTATGGTGCCAACTAGCCGCTGGTGAATGATGCGAGACGCTTTCAAGCACCCATTGACAAGCACAGCTGCTCCAATGAAATACACAATGATGGAGAGAAGCACTTGGAGCGAGTACACTGTAAGATGGCTGCAAGCACGTTAGCGGAGGCGCATAACATACAAATCACGATGCTCACTAGGGCGCGGAAACCTCAGATGGATCGTCAACTAACTCATATAGGTGAGCCCAGTAGCCGAGGTACCATGTACAATAGATGTCAATGGCCGGGAAGAGTGCCATGGAGCCGATGAAGGTGCACCAGTACAGGATGGAATGATCACCACCCATGTTACCGAACCACATCTTGACTGCAGCAAGTCGATGAGCGGTTTGTAAAAGATGGTGGCTGAAGCTTTGGCTTACGTGCTGCCCAACCAACATGCCCTTCTGATACTTCCTCTGCGACGATGAGTTTCCCGTCTGGCATTTGACTGGCTTCTGGGACAGATGGTTCAACAGGGTCAACTTCATGCTCGATCTTCTCGATCTGCTTGGTCTCTTCGGTGAGTTCCTTCGATAGCTTCTTGTCTTTTGCCAACGCGCTGGAAAGAGAGCCTTGGCTGAGGATACACCCGTTGGAGCCCATGGAGACGATGAAGTCGGCAATAGAGCTGGTCATCGCCACATTGTGGGTGACGAGGAGAATCGTTCGGCCGCGAATGAGATCGCCCTGGAAGCACTTGTCGACGATCCATTTCGCAGTGTGGACATCAAGAGCCGCCAGTACATCATCCAACAGAAGAATATCGGCGCTGGAGTAAACTGCGCGAGCGAGGGTGATGCGAGCCTGTCAAAGAGGTGAGTATCAGAAATGAAGTTATCCAAGTATTGTCGTACTTTCTGTCCACCACTGTCGAGATAGGTCAGAAGCTTGCACAACTGAAGTGATGATATGGAAGTACCTTAAAGTGAGACCCTTTTCGCCAACCTCAGTTTGATCACCAGCTTCAAACAGAGTCAGATCACGCTCAAGTCCGCACTGCTTGATGACCTTATTGTAGCGCTCCTCGTCATATGACGAACCAAAGAGGATGTTGTCCTTGATGGTCTCGTTCTGCACCCAAGACTCTTGTGACGCATAAGCAACACCACCGTATCGGGGAAGATTGAAGTATGATGTAGGGCCGGACGGAATATAATGCATTTCACCTACAGATGATGTCAGAATCATGAGCTTGTCAGTAAGAAGGCGACCACGAACCCAGAAGCGCCATCAACAACGATGTCTTTCCGGTACCAGTGGCACCGACAATTAAATTTATCTGTCCTCTTTTGAAGGTCAACTCATCGTCTATTCTGAGGGTGAAGTGGCGAGAATTCGATCCAGGTGTCCTACCACCACCGTTTCTGCTCGACCAGGTAAAGGATGCGTCGCGGAAACCGATGGTGCTAGAGTCAGGAACGGAGGCTTCAATGGAGAGCTGATTTGCGCTGCCAGGCTTATCTGCGAATTCGTCGATAAGCTCAGTCTGTGTCAATGATAATTGAGTTCAAGTGTCATCTTGGGAACCATCGAAGAACGTACATTATGAAGGAAGTCATTCATACGATCGAGCGAGACACGAGCTGTCCGGAAGTGTCAGACGTGCGGGTGGGTGTGGTGATGCTACGGTTTACCTTGGATGAGATCTGGCAGCAATCCAAACATGGTGTGCAG
The DNA here is from genome assembly GCA_004332605.1 of Steccherinum ochraceum. NCBI lineage: Eukaryota > Fungi > Basidiomycota > Agaricomycetes > Polyporales > Steccherinaceae > Steccherinum > Steccherinum ochraceum. The sequence continues at coordinate 40,808 of RWJN01000056.1, forward strand.
CTGATCTCTGAGGAGATCGAAAACTGCAGATAGACGTAAGCGAAAACCAAAGCCATGCAACACGCCTCCACTCACCAACCATAGACGAGAAGACCACGGACGCTATGCATAGTCAGTAAGCTTGAGAATGCTGTAAAGGCGAAAACAAATACCTGTCAACGTCTGCTTCATGACAAGAGTCTGCAGGAGCCGAGATCAGTACCACGTGTACGTCTCCATTGCTTTGACTTACATAGAGAGAGAACGTGACCACCATCGTGACACATGGCAGAAGAAAGCTACTGGGCTGTCAGTACTGCATCTGTTTTGCTATTGGAAATAACTGACTTCGTGACTCCGTTGGCCAGTTCGAGCAACTTGAAGCGGCGAACATAAACAAGCTCCTCTTCCCGCTTATCCGCAATCTGGTCATTGACTTTAGACTCCCAACCGAAGAGCTTGATCATACGTATGACGTTCATGACTGCGAAAAGAACAGGTATCAGCCACACCGGAAACTTGAAGGGTGAACTGGACACTGACTTTCAGTCACTGACTGTACACGCGCATCGGTCTACGACTATAAGTGTGAGGTCGTTGGTACAAGAGTAGCACAAGTGAACACTTACCTTTTTCATCTTCTCCACTTGAGTCTGCTGAATTCGGCTCGTCATGAGGCCGGGGATAGGGAACATGAGCGCAATCACGGCCAATCCGACGTAGGCACTGGGTGTACATTAGAAATCTGCTAATGGCGGAGTTTAGTTTTGATACGTACCTCCATCCGAGGATTTGGTATAAGAAAACGACACACAAGACGAGTTGGAGGGGGATATATAAGACTGGTTCATGTCAGAATCTAATAAATCTCTGAAAGATCCGAAGCTACTCACTAACGAACAAGAAATCACGACCGTTCATCAGAGACTCCATATCCGCTGTAGCCAAGGTATTCAACTTGCCCACAAGGCTTGTCTTCTCCTCTTCCTCCTTTGTAGTGGTACTGGCCAATGAAGCAGATGACACTTCTCCCTGTTCGCCATCCGCGTTGCCTGAGACAGTGTTCTCACCGCTGGTATTGGAGCTCGACTCTTCTGCGAGGGACACCGTGTCGGATGTGACGGGGGCCGACGCATTGCTTTGTGTGTCGGCTTTCACACGAATGCGCAGCGCGTGATCGAACAAGAGCTGGGTGAGAATACCTTGAGCCTGGACCACCACACGAGTCTGCGAGGATGGACTGCGAGTGAGAATGTAAGTCTTCGAAGGGTGACCAGACTCACCGTGACAAAATGATACCGCTGAAAAGTGACAGACCCTATAGCAGGGCCCATGAACAGCCAGACAATCCAGAACCACGGACGAACAAAGGCATCTTCACCGTCAGTCTCCATGTAACTGGGAGTGACATCAATCGGCTGTAGTCAAAATGTGTAGACGGCTCACTTCAGTAGTCGATTGACACCCAAAGGACTTGCAAAGGAGGATACAACTCGAGCACATATCAAGACAGTGAGAGTCACATATTCCCAACCTGAATGAATATCTTCAGCTCCGCGTATGATAATAGAGTAAGACAAACTCACGGAACACGACCAAGAGACCAGAGAACAGGTGTCGTTTTCTACCTGCGAGGAACGGATCCAAATGCTAGGAGAACAAGTAAACACCGCGCGCTATCATGTCAAGACAGGGCGAAATACCTTGAAGCTTCTTTTGACCAAGTTCTTCGTGCGGTCATAGTCGGAGAGAGGCGGAAGTTGGTCGAGCGATAGATGAGGAATACGATACGCCAGGAAAATAACGGGATCCATGAAGCTGTAAACCCACAGCGACCATACAGATGCTGTCTGTTCGGGATTGGGCACTGGGGTTGGGTCCTGCGGGGTAAATACAATTAGAGATTACTGCAAATGAATGCGAGAAAACGAGGCATGTATGTCGCACTTTGGGATCGTAGGGAACATATTGGCGAGGCACGAAAAGCGGCACGATAATCGTAGCGAATGTCAATACGGCAATCTCAGCCCACAGCAATGGAGTACCGTCCGGGTCGATGGGGGAGAAGGTAAACGTTGCGAGAGGCCACAGGTTCCGATAGCCTAAAGTGACGAAGGCTCCCAACAGGACAAAGATGAGATGCTTGACACTACGTCGCGCACGAGCAGGCTCTGACATGACGGTTTTGAAAGCCAGAAGAGTTGCATAGGCCTAACGTACAATTTGTCAGTAGGTTAATGAGAAGGCGCTGAGAAAATGTGCGTACGTAGAGGACAGTGGTTCCAACCCGGAGCAAATTCGCATTCTCTCCCAACTTCTCGTACCAGTGCTCATCTCGAGCGAGCGTGATAGCAGACAGAGTGAGCAGAGCAATGCAAGCTAGAGCACGCACTATTCTGAAGCAGAAAATTGAGACACCCCCGAGCGACTCAACATAATCTTGAGATGGCGGCGGAACATCCTCGGTATCGTCTCCGTTCAACTCTAAGCTCCCATTCCGTTTTGTGAACGACGCGCGAAGACGGGCAATACCGTGGATGAGGCCAAGTGTGATTATCCAGAGGCAAGAGAGGGCAACGGTTGCTAAAGGAACATAAGACACTTCGAATGCGTACGGGACTGTCTCAAAGGGAGCGGAAGACGAGCTGCAGGACGACAATGTCAGATGATGCGCGCGGACAGAAGGAGAAGACAACAAACTTCATGGCATGCGAATGGCGAATGGACTTCGAATAGTTGTCTTGCAGAGCGACTTGTTGAGAGCCAAACCTTGGCCAGGAGAAATCCCCCGAGAGCAAGGACATGACGGCTGACTGGAAGGATACGCAGACGTGGTAGGAAGCTAATGGCAGTGTGGTGGTGGGGGAAGGTATGAGGTGGACCAAGGCGAGAAACGCGTAAGCCGTAGGAGAGTGAAGATGAAGGACCAGGTTAATAAAGTCCAGCGGCGTACGCAACACTATAGTTCTGTGCACGTGATCGCTCTTGTACGAACCCAACTAATGGCAACATGATGATGCACACGTCGGCCGAAGGTGTACGCGTCAATGAGAAAAAGATATCTGATATACAATCCGTACATGCTAAAGACGAGTATCACTCCTCAGCTTGAGGACAACGAAGTATGATAGCTGCACGTACAGGTTTCCTTCATCGGAGCGGGTTCCTATCATCTTCCCAGATACACAATAATGAGGAGCAATTTGCTGAGGTTCAAATGGCGAAGGGATAGGCAAAAGGGGTATCTGGCAGTGTCAAAAGTGGGCGGAAGAGAGGGATGTTGCGAGGAAACTTTCACCGAGTTGAATCTTGATCGCAATATTGGCGTGAGCGCCTCTCGTCACTGCCTTTTGTGGCATAATCACGTGAGCGTTAGCGCGTGTAGCGACGTTCAGGCCTTTCGCAGCAAACTTGGTATTCTTCTGCAGTGGTCCAAGGACCAACGCATGGTCTTATTATCGTTCACGATGTTGCTTGCTCTGAGGGTAGTGACTACCGATGAAGATCAGAAGTCTCAACGCAAATACGCCCGTTCAACGTCACTTACGATCGATGTTGAAGCCGATGGTACAGTACTTGAAGGAGTCCTGTGGCAGGCTGCATAAGGTAAGCTGCGCCCATCTTTGAGTATCAGAATTGTTCGAGGTCCCTTAATACAGCACTGACTTTGGTCCATGCCATGGGTGCCTTGGGGACGTAGGATATGCCCCAGAGAGCCTAAGTTGAGTTCTACAGACCACAGAGAAGATCAGCTCGAACACCAAGGGCACCAAATTACACCATGCACCTCGTCAGAAGACAATGCGGTGAGTAAAGATGTCTTTTTCGGAGCAGAAGCGTGTCATCTACATCCAACTTAGTACAGTTTCATCGCAGAGTCCTGTCGTCGTGACTTCAGAGGTTGACGGCGAAGTCCGACGTTCATCGTACGGCCTAAAAAATAAGCAAGATCGCCCGCTGCCAGATAGACGAGCATGTCTTCTGTTTCCACAGGTGCGATCTTGATAAACTGTCCCGCGTCCTTGACAATGGCTGCACAAAAAGCCTGCCGCCGGAGCAATACTAGTAGATCCGCCGTTAGAACGAAAGGCGTCGCAAAGCACTGGTGCTCCTCAGGCTTCCAGACGGGCAAATTTTGCAGAAGTCGAGACCGTCCTGTACAGGTCTGCTTCAAGTTCGATCGAGAGTTCGCGAAAAAGAAAGAGGACAAGTCGACATTGCGCAGTCCGTTGATGATGAGAAGTGGTCTGTGCGTCACGGAGTCACGCAGTTACTACCGATCGCGGTTGCTAAATTAGGCGTCTGCTCGCAGGTTCGTTTCTCCGGCCAGCGGCAGCATCGCATTCACGGGTACAATCCATCGTAGCGCACGGCGAACGCTGCTTGTGCTCGTCTGTTCGGTACGAAGGCGTTATTGATAATTCTGCTGACATGTAGCTCAACCGGCAGGCACTCTGAAAAGAAAGCAGCTGGTAAATGCTGACTTGGTATAAAAGAAGCACGACAGAGATGACTAGAAAGTGAGTCTCATTTCCCTCACATCGACGAAGATCTTCTCCTCATTCTCAAGTTGTCACTCTCAATACCTCTTCTAGGCGACGATGGGCCTCAATGCTCGTGGTGGAGTTGCGCTCGCGCAGTCCATAATCTACATACCAATCCTGTGCTTGTCTGCCATCTTGGTGGCTCGTCATGGACTGAAAAGGAGGGCAGGATGGATATTTCTTGTCATATTATCGCTAGGTATGAGAGCACACCTTTCCGTCACATTTACCGTGGCTCACTTTCTTACAGTGCGTATAGTGGGAGGTGCCATCCATGTCGCATCAGAGCAGCAATCAAACCCAAGCACGACTTTGATCACCATCATCGCCATCCTCGAAGGTGTAGGATTGTCTCCACTCATGCTGGCTACTCTGGGATTTCTCAGCACTATGTATGTGGTGATTCCCTGTCTCCCATACACGTTCACGCGCTGACTCGTCACTTCCTAGCGGTCAAGGCGCGACCGAATCGCCACGTCTTGGTCACGGCCTTCGCCTCCTTGGTGTCCTCGCATCAGTGGCCTTGATTCTGACCGTTGTCGGTGGCGTCAAGCTTGGCGATGCGAAGACCCAGGACGATGTTGACAGCGGCACAAAGTACCGTCACATTGGCGTGATTTTGTTTTTGATGTTATACATCTTCGTCGTGCTGCTTCATGGATTTTTCTGGAGCCTCAAGGACAAAATCATGATGCACAGGCGGACGGTAAGCTTCTTCACGCGCGATTCTCTGCCTCATTTCGCCGACTCATCCAAGTCTATTATTGCCATAGCTGCTTGCGGGTATTTCTGCAGTTCTGCCCTTCCTCTTCATCCGCACCATATACGCCGTCCTGTCAGGCTTCTCACCTGCGTCAGTTCCTGGCACACCAGCGCCACATAACTCCCTCTCCAAATTCAGCTCTACCACAGGCTCATGGGAGATCTATATGGCCATGTCAGTCATACCGGAGCTTCTGACGGTTTGTATGTACTTGATCGTCGGCACCAGAGTACCTCTGGAGAAGGATTTTATTCAGGCTGATATGAGAGGTGGCGTGGAGGACGGGTATCGCAGTGATCAAGAGCTTCATCCGAGGATGTATAAGCCGTAGAGGACGAAGCACAAATCTTTGGATCGGGCCTAGGACCGTACATCATCGTCTAAAGGCTGATAAGTTGCTTATTTAGTTTACATACTGGGTGGTTGTGCTCAAAGACAACCTTCATTCCCTTCGTAACCAAGTGAAATTGATTGCAAAGAAAGCCCCGATTTTTGGGACCGCCGAAGTCGTTCCGACTGCGCTAGATGCTTCCGCCATGTGCGGCGGTCGTACGGGTTCAACGCGGTATGAACAGACGTACCGAGATTTGTGTGCGTGATGCATGATACTCAGCGGTTCCAAGCGGCCAGGTGGCAGTGGTGCAGCAGTGGCAAAGCTTTGGCTAAAAATAGATCATCACTGGTAATTTGAATACGATCTCGATCGCGGTTCACTGACAGTGAGCGCCTGGCGTGTTTTTGACAATGTCGACGACCACTGGCCAACTTCTTCCTCAATTTCTGACCCTCCGTCGACATCGAGCCGACTTCTCATGGCGCTCAGCCCAGAGGGTGCTGTGTGTGTCAGTAACTCACTTTCACTCTCACGCATGTCTGGCGCACTACTGATGACTCGAATGAGAGCCCTCGTCTTCCTGGTTCCAATGGGCGGGCTTTCATCAAACAACACGCACCACACAGCCCTGCACGTCAAAGTAACTGCCTTTGCCGCCTCCTTGTCAGCGCCCTATCCGGCAAACTCAGCTCTACAGGAGTCCGTTGTATTCTAGCCTAGAACGTCGTAGTGTTGCGAGGTCATCTGGCCGCGCTCATATCGCGAATGTTGCAAGCCGCCATCAATCTGAACTGAAGCAGGTATACATATAATGTCCCACTCCCAGTTGTGTCATCCATTCCTCTCTTTGTGCCCTCGCTATTCTTTTCATTGAGTTTCTTTCTCTGCAGACATCATCATGGGACTGGATACCCGTGGCGACATTTCCGTCGTTGAGCTGGTCGTTTACATCCCTCTCGGCCTTGTCGCGGCATACCTCATTATCAGACCGGGCTCACTCAGGAAAACGGGATGGTTCTATCTGATGCTCCTTTCTATAGGTAAGTACTCTGTTTCGCTCGTACGTGTCATCGAATGCTGATCATTTTCCAGTTCGCATTGTGGGGAGTATCCTTCACATCGTGACGGAAACGTCAGCGAATCCTTCAGTCGGCCTGTTCATTGCCACCGCCGTCCTCGAATCAGCGGGTCTGTCGCCCCTGATGCTATCTACATTGAGTTTTCTGGGCATAGTGTGAGTGCTTACACCATCCGCTCGCTACTATCAGCTCTTCACCTCACCACCGTGATCTCCCGCCGTACAGGGTGCAGGAAAGTCCGATGGAGAAGACGGCACTCGTCAACTACGGGTTCATCGGGTTGCACCTCACCAACATGGTTGCGCTCGGGCTCGCGACTCTTGGAGGGATCAAGCTTGGAAATGCTCAGAATCAAGATGACGTGAACAGTGCCAACACGTTCAAGCGCATCGGCGTCATCTTGTTCCTCGTCGTATTTGTCCTCATAGCATTGGTACACGTGTATTTTTGGACGCAAAAGTCGAAGATTATGAAATACAGACGGATGGTGCGTCTCACACTCTTTCCAGTATACGATTCGCGTCTAACAAAGTTTTCTAGCTGTTGGCAGGCATCTCTTGCGCCCTTCCCTTCCTCCTCACACGCGTCTTGTACACCGTTTTCTCCGCGGCGTCCCCCACCGGTATCCCAGGAAGCGCCACACCCCCACCTACGAACGCGTTCTCCCAATTCAACTACACTACGGGATCATGGGCGATCTACTTCGTCATGTCGGTTCTCACCGAGATCGTCGTCGTGTGCATATACCTGTTTTGCGGTATGAAGTTGCCGCTGTCTCAGGACTATGCCATCGGGAAGAACATCTCTGGTTTTGACAGTGACGTAGAATTGAACAAAGATGCGCACCAGCCGTTGATGTAGACATGAACTCGCGCTCTTTCCTATATCCACTTCACAATTCTGAGGACGCTGTAGTGTACTGAAACAAATCTATATTGTTGAGCTCATGGCGATTATTTTCGATGAGTGCGACGATATGCACACGCTTGATGAAGGACACCGGTTTACATCTGCGCCCTGGAGCATGTCGACTTGATTGTGTGCCACACGTCTCTCAAGCGACACGGATTACGATTTTCGGGACGAGCTTTTGGTTCCCCAGACGGCATCATGTATCTTTCGCCTGGCGAATCTCGAAAACCCGGTCAACAACCGGGAACAGCTTGCGAGAGCTGATGAGGCGGTTCATATCCTCAAATCTAGATACGTCAAAATGAGCCGAATAGTCTCCAGACGGAAAATGAAGATGTCCGACTTACTGTGCAACGCTACCAACGATGATACCGCAGTAGAAAATGCTTTTCTACATCAGAGGGGTGGTAACGTCGGCAGCTTTCACATCTTTATCCTGCGCCAGCCCACGGCCAGTTTTTCGGAGTGGCTGTTTCCAGGAGTATGCGGTGATCGACGTACAGATCCACTAAGGAAGCCAGCGTTATGGATTCATCCTCCATAGATGACCTAATCGCCTCGATGAATTTCGTTATCGTGCTCGCATTACCGACCTCGACAATGTGATCCATGCCTTCCCTCCGGTCTAGTGCATTATGAGACGTGCCATGATAGCTCCTGAAATTTGGCGTCAGCACTTTGTCAATGAAGTCCGTAATTTGAGAAGACCTACACGGTGATTTCGCGAGTTCCTTGAATTGGAATGAAGTCGCCATCCTTCACGGCTATGGTCCCTTCCATGCAATTCCCGCCGTCACTGCGGCGCAGAGTAGCGTGGAAGCTTGCTCATAGGTCAGATGGTCCGGGATGCGAACAAGACTTCATGTGCGTTCGCTCATCAGCTACGGGGACTATCACGCATGTTTCGCAGATAGGTTCGCCTCGGAGGAGATACGCGGTATTCGGTCAGAACGCATTCTGCCGTCTCACCGAAGGCCTGTGCGAGGGAAAGGCCCAGTGACGTCTCCGAACAAATGGGCGGAATTAGATTGAGCACAGCGCGATCACGAGCCTTCCACTCCGTCACCCATGGCGACGACCTCGCCGGCGGCATAAGAGCATGAAAACGGATTCTTGAGCGCGTTTAGGTATAGCTCATTCACGAGCGAGGTATCTGTGTCCTAGATGGCGAAACTGTGAGGGGTGGGTATTACAGTAGAGTAAAAAACGCGGCTAACGTACGTTGAAAGAGACCGCATGGATCTTAATTGTTGAAGACATCGTTGGCTGCTAAAATGGGGTTTTGCCTGCTGCTAGGGCGAGGCCATCAACAATATCAGCCTGCGGCTACTCGGTCAAACATCATTTAGAATTCACAGAAGGAATACGCACCATTGAAATGCGATATTCACGAATTATTCAAGAAAGGAACACTGTTGTCTGTGTATCGAATTTCCATGAAAAGAAGCGCATGATAGTTGTGACGAATAATCAATCGAGCAACATAATCATTCTTGAAGTTGGGCGCAGCTCAGCGTCCAAGAAGTTCTGTGACCTCAGACGTTCGCAACTTCACGAGTTGCGTGATGATTATCTGTCCTGAAACCGACAAGTATTAGCCTCACAAAGTAGGCGAGAAATGGAGTGACCTTGAGCAGTCCACGAACTCAAATTTTCCCTGCAGAGCCTAGTCAGATTCTCTGGATCTTTCTGCCAGCGCGAGTGACCGTTACTTACTGTGATGCATAGCACTACGGTAGATTTTGCGCCGGCGGCGTATAGGACAAACCTGCTGTCGCGCATATTCTGGTTGCGAAGGATCTGCACCCGGACGAACTGCGGACGGGAGGCGTTCAACAGAGATGGATGTCGATGGACCCTCTGCCGGGTCCGCCATCGCGTCAGCATCCTTCGTAAGGGGCCCGAAAGGTCTGGCGGTCCGGCATCGGAGCCGTCTGATTGGCTGTCGCGATTAGGCGCCAATCCGGGTGCACTTGCAAGCACAGCCACAGAGCCCATCACCACGTACCGATCCTACCGATCCAGATTCCACAACCATTCTGTTTTCAAGCTTCAGGTTCCAGATACCTATTCTGTGATAGCATTCGGCTCGTTGCTGCTGCTGCTGCGGTTGCGGTGCGTACTCTCAGATCTGTATTAGCTCGAACCTCATAATGAGTTCATTTCACAGCATCGTTTTCAGTGGCACGTGCAGAGCGTCCTGCTTGTTGACATCCTCTCCATGCTTCTTCACGCCGTGCGAAGGAGGCAGTGTCTGTCAGATCGACAATGGGGTCGGTACCTGCGGTGCACAGTCTGCGTGGGCGCTGCCAGCCTCCCTGTGCAATAGAAGGTATTTTCGGAACCGGTTGGTCTTGTCCAGTGCAACGCTACTGCAAGGAGGATACCTATAAGAGCGCGTTTGACCGCGAAGTCTCTGTCTTTATTTTCCAAGTCCTTTCTCTTCCGTTTGTCTCATCCCCAAGAAGCTCAAGCCAAAGGTCTCAGCCGCATCACTAGCACCTACCAACTATCGTCTCGAATGGGTCTTGATCAGAGAGGAAGAATCGCCGTCGCCCAACTAGTCATCTATATCCCCTTCCTTGCCGTTTCGACTCTCCTCGTCGTTCGACATGGGTTCAATAGACGGGCTGGATGGCTTCTTTTGCTCATTACCTCCATAAGTGCGTTTTTATTTCATTCCCTCAAGATGTGTTGTACTGACTTACGCGATGTATTAGTACGTATCGTCGGCAGCGCCATACACATCGCGGAGGAGCAAAGATCCACACCGAGCATCGGACTCATTGCAACATACACCACCTTGGAGGCGGCTGGTCTTTCACCCCTCCTGATTGCCACCTTGGGCTTCTTGAGTACAGTGTACGTCTTGCTTTTACCCGTTAGATCATAGTCGGTACTGATGCCAACGCACCCAAACAGTGCTCAAGGAAGTTTCGACACTATCCCACTAGTCACTCGCGGCCTTCGATTACTAGGTCTTCTGGGCACGGTCGCCCTTGCCTTGTCAATCGCAGCGGGATCGGAGCTAGGCTCTGCCAACACACAGTCCGATGTAGACCAAGCGACAAAGCTGCGCCACGTCGGTGCGATTTTGTTCGCCGTGCTGTACGGCCTCATCGTCCTTGCCCACGGTTATTTCTACATGGGTTTTAGTCGCATTAGGCAGCATAGACGCAACGTGAGTTGCCTCCTCCCAAATCCTACATGACGGTCGTACTTATCATAGACTCTGCCTTTGGACAGCTTCTCCTCGGCATCTCAGTTGCCATCCCTTTCCTCTTCGTTCGCGTTCTCTATGCTGTCCTTTCTGGCTTCTCCCCAGCGAGTATCCCAGGTCAAACACAGCCCCACGGCTCTTTATCCAAGTTCAGCTCCCAGACCGGCTCGTGGGAGATCTACCTCGTCATGTCGGTGCTCATGGAGATCATCGTCATGCTCGTGTACATCACCGTGGGATTGTCCATCCGACTCCAAGACGACGACTTGAAGAACGACGTCGAGATGACCCCGCCGAGTCAAGGCTATGGTCGCCAATATTAGATGCCTCTGTTCATTTGCTTGTCCCTCGACTCATCCCTTCTTTTACTGTTCTTCATTCGATACCCAGAGTCATGGCTTTCACCCTTTATCCAAAAGCGTATCCGCGGCGTACGATGTCCGACTTATACTTCACTACTGTAGTCAATGTCCATACTTTCACCCAGATACCCAATATTCATGGAGGACAGTAGCTCTACAGATCTAGAACTTATACTTACAGCGGCAATCCAACTTGAAAGTTTGCGTACGCGATCATACTTGTGTCTAGTCTTGGCGAAGGAAGCGATCGCGGAACGAAGTGTAGTCTGAAACCAAATGTACCTCTTGAATCGACACGCCGCTACGCGATTGAAGGTACGTAGCACAACGTTTGTTCTATTTTTACGCGTCGCTGGCATGTGAAATATGCAGGCTACGCTGCCAAGAAGCACAGCCAGTTCGAAACCTCACGCGCGAACAAGCACGTCGCGTAAAAACGCGCTTTGAGCAACTCATCGTGCCAGCCTCAAGGATCTTACGATCGCGGATGCAAGATACGTAGCACAACGTTGGTCCTGTTTTGACGCGTATTTGACATGTGAAATGCGCAGGCTATGCTGCCAAGAGGTGCATTCAGTTCGAAACCAAATGCGAGAGCAAGCACGACGCGTGAAGGATGCTTTTTGAGGTGCTCAACCTACCAGCCTCGGAGGCGTTCCGATCGACGATGGCGAGCGGAGAGAGTCTTGGCAGCTCTAGGATTCGGTCTCAGACTACTCTTCAGCACTGAAAAGCCCCGACTCGAATGAAGAGGCCAGCCTCCAGTTCGTCAGACATAAAAGCCAGCCTGACCTCGCGGTCATCCTCCAGAACGATCCCCATACCACCCCCATCCTCCCAACTTCCGTCCTACCTTACCATGCCTTTCACCGCCTCCTACCCTCTTCCTACTCTCTTCCCCCCGTGCCGCGTGGTCTCTCTGGCAGAGGCCCAGGCGCGCTCCGACATCCGCTACCGCCCCCTCCGCCACATCCAACCCTCCCGCAAACCCCTCACCTCAATCTACACCGAACCAAAACCGGTCCTCGACTTCGAATCCCACAAGCTCGAGACGACCCTCATCCCCCGTTCCATGGCGGCGTTGTTCGACGAGATTCGCTACCGCGGACTCTGAGGATTTCGCTCCGTACGCATTCTTCTTTTCTTTGGTTTATGCTTGTTGGGGGCGTGACGGTGCGATTATGTAGCGGATGGGGGGCCGACGACGCATCGGGTGGTCTCTGGGGCGGGGCATGCGGGGTTGGCCGCCTGTGTGTTCCGTCTCGGGGGTCGCTTTGGGTTGCTGAGGCCAGGGTAGCCGCAGGGGAGTTTCGTTTTGGACTGGACTTTTGGACTTCGCGTCAGGACATCGGACTTGGACTTTTGTTATGGACTGGACGTTGGACATTGGACATTGGCTCGGATGGACTTGTGTTTGGCGGCCTTCGGGCTGTTTGCGCGCTGACTACCATTTTGCCCCCCTCCTCCCTTTGATTCTAGCTAGGTTCGACGTGTGTGTGTGTGGCCGAAGACTTCAAGCCCGAGGACCGGACTGAGGACCCAGGAGACCGATGGGAGACAGCTAGTCGAGATCGTTATGGCTGGCTTGGTGCTGTTCTTTTTTCTTTTTCGATGGTTCTGGTCACCCGTTTTCGACGTTGCGCTGCTTTGTCTTTTTTTGAACAGGTCGATTCCTCAAGAGCAACATTCATCCCTTTCCGTCTTTGTATCTGTTCTGTTTCGGTGCTGTCGTAGGGTGGTGGCGGGTGGTGGTCGGTGTTGGCGGTGGTGTTGGCGGTGGTCAGTGTGGTCGGTGGTGTTGGCGGTGGTGGAATGGTCGGGGGTGTGGTCGGGGTGCGGTCGGTGGTGGCATTGGCGGTGGTGGTGGTGTAGTAGGCCATGGACGTGTGGCGAGGGGTGTGGACGCGCAGAGAGCGGTGGTGTTCGGGTTGAGGGCGGCGACTTGCCGCACCGTCGTCCGAGATTCGTCCACTGCCGTCTCGCTGTGTGGTGGTCGTTGATGCCGGCGATCTGGTTCATAACATGGTGTCTTTGCTGGCGGGACTTGTGGCACCCCGCTGGTAGAGGCACTGTGGAATCAGGTCGTCAGACGGCGGAGACCATGGGTTGCCTCGTCAACTCGCCCACCTCTACTTTTTTTTCTTACCCTCTACGTTCGCGTAGAGGGTTCTTTTTTGCTGGTTCGCGTTGATTACGTAATCACGTGTCCAGGAACTTGGAGTTATCGCTTGGGCTGTCGGCTTATGTCTTCGATAGACCAGTAGAGTAGCAGTAGTATAGCAGTAGTATAGTGACAGTTGTTGTATCCGTCGAGGGTCTCGAGTCGTGCTTCGCATGGCCATAAGTATTCGAGATCTGTGAACTTGGTGGGATCCGGCGAGTTCACATTGTCCTGGCGGGGCGGAGGAAATAACCGCATTGCCAGCCAGTTCGGTTTCGGACTTCGAGTTCTCACTTCGCAACAGAGACCTCAGCTGCTTGCCGATGACATTTGATCGTTTTCGCCACTGCAAAAACTGGCTGCGCGTAGGCAGCGAGCTGTAATCGGAAAGGATTGGCACACATTCTCAGTATTTGTTGAATTATACGCAAATCCATAGGCGCACCTTACGCGGCTCCTCTCCTCTTAGCTATTCATTCCATCATCGCCAGCGAGACCAGGTACTTCGTAGTGCATGTCGTGACGCGGCGTTTCCGCCAGCAAAACGAACGACAAAGTCAGCGAGCCAAAACACGTGCACGCCATGAAGAAGTCAAAGTGTCCAATGTATTTCAATCTACAGACGTACACATGATGCGAGTATGTTCGAACCGCATAGTCAAGCACTTTCCACTCCGGTTCAGGTGAACTGGACGCTACGCTGGGAGGCGCTCCGGCTTAATTGAGTTCTGGTAGTATCTCCCCTTGCCAGTGCTGGATACCCAAACCAACGAGATGGAGAGAGTTGCCCCAGGACGAGAGCCTCGGAGCTGTGGTGAGGGTGAATGTTTGTGTCGAGAAAAACGCGTGCGCAGGAGAATTTATAGCGATCGGGGATACCCGGAGCAGTGATCCGAGTGGGCTAACGGGGTTTGGTTGAGTAACCGGGAAGTAGCCGGGTGATGAGCGGGAGGAGGAGGACGGCTCTCCGTTGAGACGGCGAGCATGACCTAGCATGACCGACTTGCAGACTCTTGCAACGCAGTGGGAGCCTGAAGGTGGACGTAGAAAAACAGAAATACGAGACGGCAACATACCCCTGACACTGTGGCTACACACTATCTACCCCACTTTCACTCTAAGCAATCCGTTCGTGCAGCAACCCTCCTACCCATAAATAATGGCTACCACTCGCCTTCGTGCTCTCTTCAACCATCTCAACGCCGGCAAAACATCCACCGTTTCGACGATGTCGACTACCGTACACAACACGAACGAGGCTTGCTGTACCAGGCCACCCGTCGTCTCCAACTACACGCCCAAAGGAACCTACACCTCCTATGGCGGATTCAAGAAGGTGTACGTGACTGGCCCAGCGAACAGAGGCGATACTGTCCTGGTCTGTGTCTACGATGTCTTTGGGTATGTCTTGTGGTAGCATATAGCTTGCATATGCTTACAGTCGTGTTAGGTTCAAGCCCCAAACTCAGCAGGGAGCGGACATCCTCGCTGCACAGCTCAATATCCAGATCCTCATGCCGGACTTCTTCGAAGACGGTGCCGCGTGGCTGCTTAGCCAGTACCCTCCAAAGACCGACGAGCAGAAGGCCAATATCCAAAAGTTCTTTGGCGGTATTGCCAGTCCACCGAACAACGCGGCTAAGCTGTTTGCGTTTGGAGAAGCATTGAGGAAGGACGGAGCCAAGAAGGTTGGATGCTATGGGTTCTGCTGGGGTGAGTGAACGCTTCGTGATATACTATGTCCGTGCGCTCATGATATTGTAGGTGGAAAGGTCATCATGCTCGCAGCAGGCCGTCCCAATACACCATTCGATGTGATCTCCATCGTTCATCCCGCGTGAGTAAAGTCAGTCTCCTGACGCTTCGATCGTCCATGCCGATGGTTGGGAGGTAGCATGCTGTCTTCCGGAGATGCCGAGAACGTCAACATCCCATTGGGTATCTTTTGTAGCACCGAAGAATCCGCAGATGAGGTAGACGACCACATTTACTTTCAAGGGTTACATACTGACGCAGTTCTTGGACAGTTCCATAAGATCGTGGAGATCATGAGCAAGAAGCCTTTCGCGAGCAAGAACGACTCTAGGATTTTCCAGTCGTACGTCCAGTTCACAATATGCGCGTCGCAAGCTCTTACCTGGTTATATGCTGCGGGTTAGCTTCCACGGCTTCGCCGCCGCACGCTCGAACCTTGATGACCCTGATAACAAGGCAAAGTACGAAGACTTGTACCAGACCCTTGTCAAATACTTTAAGAACAACGGTATCTCTGCCTGAGGCAATGTCGAGCTACCCTTTAACTTACCTGGAAAGCAATCGGTCGGACGGAAAGTGTAAGATGTAACCTAAGTCGAGCAACGTGTACGTGCATCTAGTGTATAATACAACATTCAGAAGAAACAAATTTTCAAGAGAGAAACAACAATACGCGAGAGCGTGTTCCATCTACCAGTTTCCTAAAACCCAAGCGTTCAACGCTTTCTTCATCTCCCAGCTTACACAAACATTCCTTCCACGTCTCTCATACAGCCGTCATCCGCAATTGTTCCCTTCTATCCTTATCCAACCAACTGCCTTCAGCTATCTTCCACATCAAGAACGGCCCAGCGGGATCTCCAGCACTGTGCTGCACGCCTGACCAAATCCCGGCGAGCCCTGCGGCACTGCATACGTTGCCGATCTGAATGCCTTCGCCACTGAACCTCGCGCTTCAGTCAACATCCAATCGGCTCGTAGACCGGAAAGCACGTAGAACACTCACCTCCATTGCGGAACGCCGTCGTAGATCGTTTCCTGTATACCATGAGTATCTGGTGCAACGTCCCCTGCAAGTGGCAACACTCACGAATTTCCACCTAATCGTCCCATCCAATAACCTCTGGATGATTCCTTTCACGTCTGCGTTCCGGCTCTGCAATCCACGAGCATACCCGTCAAAGTGGAGTTGAGGACATCCCGGGTAGTCCAGCTCCGTCGGTTCGTCGACTTCCGTGAGGGTGATGCGCATTTCGAGTAAGCGAATGGCTTCAGTGAATTGTGAACTGTTGAAGTAGGTCGGAGAGAGGGAAGTCTTGAGATTCGAATACTGCGTGAGAACAGTTCAGGGAGATGATGAGGATGCTACGCGCAGCACTCACGTTGAAAGCTATGCACCGCGTGTAGAGACCGAGATGAGCAATCCAGAGCGCATACAGTCAACCTCATCAAACTCACCAAAGAGCTCTCTGTAAATGACGTGAGTAGTGGCACGGTGTAAACATGACAACATCACCACGTACCTATAATCCATGAAGCACACAAACCTCCGCCACACTCCCTCCAGTCCTGCCCAATCCCTCGACCCACTCGTTCTCGCATCCGTCCCGGGCGCCGAGTATGCCCTCGTTGCTTCCAACCCCAATTTCGGTCCCATCAAAGTGTATACGCTGTCTTGGACCTCGCGCATGTTCATCACCACGACGTTTACGATATGCTCAACCTGTTCCCAGTCCACCTGGGGCTGGGGACGCGGAAACAGCGCGAAACGCTTCTTATCCAGAGGGAAGTATGGGCCCCAGAGGTTCTTCATGGTGTACTTGCGGAGGTCGTAAACTGCACATCGAGAGACAGAGCGAAGGATGTCGAGTGGTTCGGCTTCGGAATCGCCATCTTCGTCTAGTGTTGCGGATGCGGCGGTCCGAGGATTGTCTTCGAGCGCGAGGTAGGCGCGAATTTGGCAACAAAGTTGCTGCTCGGTGCCTGAGAGGACTCTATCGCGGAACACGGGTGAGCGTCCCAACAGACCTCGAACCCAGGTGTTGTTCTGTGAAGGAATGGCGGTGCGATGACCTGCAGGAGCTGATTGGCTTGGCAGAGCGAGGTGGATAGTCGAGACGACGGTAGCGAGAGCAACTTGCAGCTCCTCCGGCTGAACAGAGCCCATGTCCTGGAGCAAGATGGATTCTGCGAACACACGTCGCTGCAGCTCGCCGCGCCAGTCTACATCATCGACGGTGGGGCGCGTCTCTGGGCTGACCGGAACAGACTTGCGGAGGTCATCGAAAGGGAACAGCAGGAAGAGTTCGCGCCATAGGTACTGGTCGACGGTATGGTACACGACCGCATGGAACTGTTTGCACGTTTGCGCGACGCGTGAAACATCCCTGGGGTGACAAAACGTCAGTATGTGCTCCGCCAACTCCGTCGGGACATCTTGCAAGTTGGTGGTGTTCGTCGTCGGGAGGATAACCGCCATGGAAGATGGACGAGAAGAGGGGAAGTTACACCTGAGGCCTGAGACACGAGAGGCAGAAGGGGCGGCGTAGATATAGATGATGGGAGCAGAAGGGGCCCGTGTTTCCGAGGTGATGCAGATGACCCCCTCTCTATTATATGTAACCTCCCGCTATATGCGACAGTGTTCTATCACCTCGTCTCGTCGCACATCCTGGGTGTACGCCACCCACGGGCCCACCTTCGTGGCCAGGCTGCCGGGCAGCATGGCAAGCTGGGTTCGCTGGGTTCGTGGCAGCGGGCTTTCCGACTAGTGTTTGTTTCCAGCACTCGGAGGTCACTGGTTGGTCATTCCGACTTCAAGCGAGGGCAAGGTGTGTGCTTCGGACGAAAGGGCGTTGCGGAGGAGGAAATCCGAACGACATTTGGGTGGAAGGCGAGGGGAGAGTGGGAAGGGGTTGAGAGAAAGGAGGGCCGTGCAGGGTGCTGATTGCGTTGGGAGTACATGAGAATGAGGCGCGACAACATACGCGGACGATCGTTATAACGTTATCCCCCTCCACTCTCAATTTTACCTCATCCTCAAGGCATCTTTAACGTTTACCTGGTGTGAACGTCTCCATAAGAAGAAAGTTATCTCTGTCGGTGTCTATATAGATACGTCTGAATCGGAGGGCCAGGCCCTTCACAAAAGCGTGCTTCATCTCTTGAGCTCAAGGTAGAAGAAGCCTCAGCTTGAAGCTCCTTTCCACCGCCGTGCGGCAGCTACTTGCAGCCGTTTGTGACGTATTTTGAAAGGAGGTGGGTCAAAAGGGCAAGATCTGAAACACAAAAATTGTATGTCGCGTTGTTGTACGGAGAGACTCGGAGGACCGATGGACTGTGCCGCTGTGCGGGGCAAAAATTCTGCGATACAGAGGGCCGAGGGCGGAATACGTCCAGAAGCGACAGGGAATAGCAAGTAGTATTCCATCTAGAGTGTGTTACAAACAATACCTATCGCACATCCGAGACAAACCGTTCAGTATCTCGTCAACTTACGGCACTTCCTCTACCACCCCATGCCCGTTCGTGTGCTCGGTTTTTTCCTCTATTGAGGTGAGTGCGCCTGGCTTGATGCCGTTCCCGTTCGCGTGCGGCAACTGAGAGTGAGAGGCGTGCGAGAGATGGTGACCATATGCTGAAGTTTCGGGATGCCCATGTCGATCTCCTGCCACAGCTGGTGCAGGGATGTCTTTGTCGTAAGCGGGAGTCCAATCGGTGTAGTCGCGTCGAACTTCGACGTAGTCGGTGGCGAACTCGCCGATCTATCGGAGAGGGCATATGTGAGAAGGGAGAATACGTGAACATGCACTGCAAGCCACATACCTGAACATCATCCATTCCCAGCGCTTCTTCCTCCGGAGTCGAACGTAGCGACAGGAAAGGGATCGAGTTGACTAGCTTTGCAAGAATAGCAGTGACTACGAAAGAGTATGCCACGGTCGCACAGACATACGCGAACTGGATGTAGAGTTGCTTCCAATTATGCCTGATCCATCCGCCTTGAGTCGAGGTGTTGACGTTGTCCAAGGCGACGAGCTTGCCGTCCGCGAAAAAGGCGTTGAAGAGCAGCCCGACAATTCCGCCGATGGCATGCTCAGCGGCCAGATCTATGGACATCACGAGTCGGTTTTGTTTTCCGTGCGAACGGAAAATCAAACTGTATCGTACCTAGTGCATCATCGATTCGGAGGAAGAATTTTACTGCCACAACACGGGTTAGTGTAAGACTCGTTGATGTGACCGAGGACAACTTACGCTTCGTGGCATAGTTCGCGACTGCACCGACCACGATACCCATAATCACCGCCGCCCAAAGCGGAATATAGCCAGATGCAGGGGTAGCAGCAACCTGCATTCGTCATTCAATCGACATTATTCTGCCACCATGTCGAGAAAAATGACTCACCAGCCCTGCAATAGTCCCCGAGCAGAAACCGACCATGGAAAGCTTCTTCTCCACTCTATAGTCGAGGAAGCACCAAACCATGCCCCCAAACGCAGCAGCAATCATAGAGTTCCAGATCGCGAGGACCGCACGAAGGTTGGCGCCGAACGCGCTCCCGCCGTTGAACCCTAGCCATCCAAACCACAGGATGAAGGTGCCCAATCCGACCAACGAGACGTTATGAGGCCGAAAGTTGAGAAGCTCCTTCTCCGAGCGTCGACCCAGAACCCATGAATACGCTAATCCCGAGATGCCACTTCCAATTTCCACGGGTCCGCCACCTGCACACGACCAGAATAGTGTAGATTCAATTCCCTGCGCGATCACATGAAGGTTTCGTGAGAACGGGTACGTACCAGCATAATCAAGAACTCCCCACTTGAAACCCCATCCGTTGACAGCCCAAGCCCAACATGCCAACGGGCAGTATACGATCGTCATCCAGATGAAGCAGAAGACCAAGGCTGGGAATACGCGTCCGCGTTCGGCGATGGCACCCATCAGAATGGCTACAGTGACGCAGGCGAACTCCATCTGGTAGAAGCTGTAGAGCAGCTCTGGAATGAGGGGGGATCCTGGGCTGGGCTCGTCCAACACATCTTGCATGCCGAAGTGCTTCAGGTTGCCAATGAAGCCGTTGGTCGCGGTCGACGAGAACGCCAAGCTGTAGCCCCAAAAGTACCACTGAAAAATCACGACCGCGTTGCTTGCAGCAACTGCCCAAATGAGGGAGAGCGCACTCTTTCGCCGTGATAACCCAGAGTACAGGAAGCCTGCGAGGCGAGGAATCAGTCTGTCGTTCAGTCAATTGAGAGAGAAAGCACGTACCAACTCCTGGGACCATGAAAAACACTAACGCACCGCACACAATGATGAATGAGACATCCCCTCGGTCAAACCTAGACAATATGGATGCAATGAGATCACCGCCTAAAATGTGAAGTTGTGGCCAATACACACTGCTCAGAATACCCTGGAGAACGCCGTCAACGCCAAGCACTCGCGACCGGTGCCAAGAGGGGACTCACTGGTGAAAAGTTGGATGTTCATCATGAGATTGTTGTCTAAGCATGCATGAAGTGAAGGCCTCGGGGGGGGGGGGGTATCTCAGGGCAGGGCTCCTTGATAGTGACAAGATGCGGCCACCAGAGAACCCAGTGGAGTGAGCGATAACAGAAGTGGGGCGTGGGCAGGTAGTGGGCAGACGGCAAGTATCCAGTCTGTACACAGATTGGTTTTGATGCTCGATTTCTTCTAAACAGCGCTCGGTGGCTGGATAGTGACTCAGGAAAATCTGGTCCTGAGGCTGACACTGACCGCGGCCGTCCAAAATTGTGCCTCCTATTGCACCATCGGAAGTCGGCCGTTGCCGTTGTATCCGCGCATTTTCCTGCGAAAATCCCCGGGAAAGTACTAAGGCAGTCAAAGGCAAGCGTTCGAGGTCAATCCGAGCGACGAAGACGAAGAGATCATGTTGTGAATGAGGAGGACCAGGCAGCCTTCGGACGTGGTTGATAACAGCGTGTCGTTGCCCATAAGAGGCAGGGCGCTAAAGCTGATCACATTCCCTAAAAGGAAGGTGCAGTGGCTGCGCCTCGGGATGCTCACCACCTTTCGAGTCCACAAAATTCCGGCTTCGTGTTGGCGATACTCAGTGAAGTACATTACTGGGTTTTATGAAGCAGCATCCGCCGTAAGTAGTTACTAAAATCTCAGAAGTCTGTGGGGACCGTGAGAGCCCGGTAATAAAGCGTCTATCAGCGACGATACTCCGAAGAATTCAACCGGCGGCCCGCCTCCGAGTCTCTCAAGTCCATCATCCCAAATCGCACAGAGTACTTGGTACTTAGCACTTGCAATTCTGCCCGATCACCTCTACAACGCGCCAGCAGCATGGCGAAACAACCTGCGGACGCTTCTGCTGCGCAGCTGAAAGACGCAGGAAATGCGTTGTTCGCCAAGAAGGACTACGAAGCGGCAAATGACAAGTATACCGAGGCTCTCAAGCTCGACGAGAATAATGCTGTTCTTTACGCGAATCGCTCAGCTTGCTTCTACAACGTCAAAAGGTATGTACTGGTGTGCGTTCAGGAGTATGAAGTGTGCTGATCATCGATTGCAAAGATATCTGGACGCTGCGAGCGATGCGAATCGGGTGCGGCTACCGCCTTTGCAAACAATGGGACTGAGCCTCATCTTTGTCCTAGGCTACGGAGCTCGATCCTACGTACGCGAAGGCATGGTCGAGATTGGCCGCTGCCTATGCGGTAAGCCCATCGATACCTTGACCTCCATCCTTTTCAACTCATGCAGTATGAAGGCCATCGGGAACGAGATCGCCAGTGCGAAGTGTTGGAAGAAGGCTCTCAACGCGCTCCCCACCGAAAATTTGACACCTGGCGAAAAGAAGCAGAAAGACCAGTATGAATCTGAGCTGAAGATTATGCAGAAGAAGGCAGACAAGCTCAACACGCCTATCCGACCCAGGAATGGAGGGCCCGTAACAGCCGACATGGCTCCGTGGATCCGTGCTGTGATGATGTACCCAGGGATGAAAGAGCGTGGAGTCGCCGAGAGCAGCGTCAGTGCCATTAGTGCTGCGATCCAACATCTTCGCATTGATACTGAACATACTCTATGGCAGGCATATGTGATCATTGGTGCTTATCATGTAATTTCCGAATTTCGTTCAAGGAGCTGTCCCTGCTGACAATACAGCACAGGACTGGAGGGCTGGTATGGACACTATGAACAATCAGCGAAGTCTCGAATTCACTCAGGGAGTGCTCATCAGTCGCGGGCCTAGCGGGGTGAGTTCTGCGGATGATATCGCTAGAATCTATCTCCCAACAATCATCTTACGAAAACGTAGGCTGTTCAACATTTCTCAAACGCAATCTTGAGAGATGCACGAATTTTCCATCTGCCGGATTCGCAGTGGTTGGACACGTATCGAGAGCAGTGTAAGACCTGAATTTACTTAACTCTTTGCCTTACCTTGATGCTTTGTCTCCAGCACTGGCAGAGACACGAACGTATCGTGCATGGACTCAAGCAGGACCAGAACTTGTGAAAACAGAAGCTCTGGAGCGTCTGGAGAGGGAAGGATGGAACTCACTGCGTCCTGCTTTGGCAGTCACCATTCGGTAAGCTTCCGAAATACTTTGAAAATTATCAACTCACAGATCGAGGCCGCATGCGCAGGACATGGATATTCCGGGGTTTTATGGACAGTACAGTTCGAGGGAGGGACGACGTCGGTGTCGAATTTGTTGGTCGTGCACTCGAAATCATACGATGGGGTCAAGAAGTCTGGAAAGACGTACACAAAGACAACAGAGGTGCAATCTTCGTCCCCTCCTTCGCCCGTGGAGTGCATTCGTTGTATCTGGAACTATACCTTGGTGTATGTTGTCTCGAGCTTGCTGTTGCTCGGCTCACGTATGCTTCATAGGCTTGCGCCAAACACCGAGCTAGATTTCCTCTAGAAACACTGCACGAAGAGGCACAGGCACTGCTCAAAGACTGTGAAGATGTTGCTCCTGAAATCGGCCCAACTGATCCGGGATTTGACCTGGCGTACACAAGATATCCACGAGGACGTGCATACTGGTATGTCACTTTGATGTTGTACACCACATTTCCTCTGTTCACGTCGATATCCCTTCGTAGTACAATTGGATGGTATCATGCACAGCTAGCCTCTCAGTTGAACGCTGAAGAAGAGGAGAACAAAGACAGCATCTTGGAGCATTACTTGAAATCGGCAGACGCATATATTCAATCAGCGAACGCTTTCGCAACTGACGATATATACCATCTGTGTACGTACAGGTCTCGGATTGATTTGATTACTCTGAATTTGACGTATGAACCAACAGGGTATATGAACTGTGGTCTTCAGAACTTTTGGAGATGCGGTGCTCCTCTCAAAGTCACCATGCCGATCATGAAAACGATACGGGAACGCCTTCCCGACATGAACAAGATATGGGAACATTATTCGATGACGAAAAATGGTCTCGGCGCATTCGAATTCACACTCGAAATGGAGAAGCAGTTCCGCGAAGGTCTTGATAACGGCACGTTTACCATGGACCAAGCACCTGTACCAGACGAGTTTGCAGGACCACAGTTGACGTGAGAGCACGGACAGCCAGTGCTTGCTTCTATCTATATGTTATATTCAATTGTGTAGTTCTTGGATGTACAGTAAGCAACCGCGATTGTGGTAGCATGAGCGAGGTCTACCCCGTCTGCTCATGAAATTTAGTGACATGTCTCGTACTGGTGGGGCTATCTCCATGGCGGCCACATGCATTTGCTCACCGTCCACGTCTTGCGCGATGTTTTCGCTTCGAGCGACACGCTCATCTGCATCTGTTTTTATCCACACTGCTTCGTATCGTAACCGTGCAATGCATCTCCTCATGCACTCACTCCTCAACTTGCAAGACTCAGCGCTCAGCAATGAGAATCGATCCCGCGAGACAAGATCGCGATCGAAAACGGAAAATGCCGGTGGCCAACTTGCCAAGCGAGGAGCCCTCTTTCAATTCAAAACCTACTTCTCGACAAGGCATGGCCATGCCTTCTGGCTTCAACGTGGCAAACTCGCGACTGATGATCATGCACTCATGGCCATGGTCCCAACGGCGTTCCCAATCGAACTTTGCTGCAAACGTCGGTCGTCCAAATTGTCCCACTCATGGCTGACGTGGCTGCAAAGCGGAAAGAAGAAGGAAACGCACTCTTCGTCAAGAAAGACTATAGGGCCGCGTTGCACAAGTATTCCGAGGCTCTCAAGGTTGGCGGCGATAATGCTGTTCTATACGCCAATCGTGCCGCTTGCTGTCAGAACTTAAAGCAGTAAGTTCCGTCATGCATATCCACCAATATTCACTCGACCGTCCATACCTGACACTTGGCCACTAGGTACTCTGAAGCCGAATCGGACGCAAAGAAGGTCAGTCATTTCCACCCGTATGATGATTATTACATCTGAACTTGACGGTCGTATAGGCTGTCGAGCTAGATGGCGCATATACAAAAGGATGGGCCAGGTTGGCTGCTGCGCAAAGCGTACGGTCTTCATTTCATCGTCCCTACCTACCGATCGCTCATCTTCGTCCCAGTCACTCGGCCATGACCAGTCGAGCGTTGAAAGCTGGCAGAAAGCCATCTCAACTCTGCCATCGGAGGGCCTGAGTGCAAAGGAGCTCAAGCAGAAACAGCAATACGAGACAGAGCTGAATATCGTGCAAGATAGAATACAGAAACGGCTTGAGCGAGAGGCAATTCTTGCACGTCCGCCGACCCCGCCTCCGATACACGCTTTCCCAGAAAGTCAAGCCCCGTGGTCTCGCGCCAAGGCACCAGCAGCCCGTCGTCCCACAGTGGACTCAAGCGTAAGCTATGCTCGCATCGAACACTTCGAGTAGACTCTGACCAGCGATCTCCTGTAGTCGATTGTGATCCAGCAAGCGCATCTCGTTAGTGCCTTCATATTCACGTACACGAAGAGATGATTGAATGAGGTATCCACGTCGTAGGAATGGAGAGACGGCGAGAAGAAGATGGCCCAGAAATCAGTTGGAGTATGTTTTCGGCAAGCAGTTCTGAAATCTGAAGCTGAAACTAATTTCAATAGGCCATAGCATCGTTCTCAAATGCGCTCCTGCGAGATAGGCGAGCAATCTCGGTACGTAGTGGTGACTGGGCAGATGCACAAAGTGGGTTGTTGTGAAGGCGTCTTCATCTGTCTGTTGATCTCATGTGACGCAGTCAAACTGGAACTCGAAGCTGTTGGTGGTTGGACGGGCGACTCTCCAGGAGACATCATCCAAGAGGCGAAAGAACGACTAAGAACACAAAGCTGGGTGACTGTGCGGCCGGCTTTGGATATCACAGTTCGGTATGCTGTGTCTAACCTGATGATGAATTTTGCTCATCATGTTCTCCAGCGTCTTGATCCTTCGAGGCTACACAGAGATATTCGTGTATAACAGAAACAACCTCGCGGCAGATCTCATCGGCAAAGCCCTCACTTTGATTCGACGAGGACTTGTTGAATGGGAAGACATTCCTCAAGACGAGAGAGGTGTCGTTTTTAGTCAACATATTCTTCGAGGTGTGCATGGCCTCTATGTGGAGGCGTACATGAAAGTGAGTAGACGAGGAAGCAATCATTTACAGTCACATATTGACTTTCGAAATGTTTACAGTGCTTCACTACGCATCCCAGTACAGTGTCAATGGCAACGCTCTTTGAAGAGTCTCAAAAGCTTCTTGCGCATTGCGAAACCCTAGTCACCACTGGAGATGAGGATCCAGCGTTTGTCTGGTCCTTTGAGCATTATCCTAAAGGTCGAGCCTTGGGGTAAGTTCCATATTAGCTGCTCTCGTTCATACCACGAGCTGATGCTTATTTCAGGAATATCGGGTTTTATCACTGTCGGTCAGGGAACAACTCTGAATCGTATCGCAATGCTATGGATCATTATCGCGAAGCAGCGGAAGCTTATTCCGCGGCTGCAGACTGTTACCCAAAAGATGACGAGAACCACCTTTGTACGTTCACGTCAATGTATTTCCAAGCTATAGTGATATTGACTCCATTTGGTCTCTCTTCTCTATAGGGTACCTTAACTGCGCCGTGCAGAACCACTGGCACTACGGCGCTCCTCTTCGCGTTACGATGCCACTCATGGCGAGAATCCGTTTGGGAATGCCGAAGATGTACAAGTTGTGGGAAAACTCTTCGTTGGCTCGAGGTGGTCGCTCGACTCTTGACTTCATCGTGGAATGTGAAGCCGAATACAGGAGGCAGTTGTCGCAAAAGACCTGTACATTGGACTCGGAACTATCTCCGGCAGGCTTTGGCCCAGATGGCGCACAGTTACCGGCTCACCTGGAAGGGAGAGTTCGCCCATGTTGACCCGTAAACAGCGACTTGCATTCTTGCTACAGATACATTCTCCCTTCAGTCACGCTTCTGCCATCATCCACCTGTTCATCATGCACTGCTGGTTCTTACTCAAAGGCATCCACTAGCGTTTGTATCTTTGTCGTATGTTAATAACAGTCAATTGTGATCTTCGAAGTCCTTCTGCCTACGAGTCGTTGACGCAACTTCCTACTACTCAAGGCGTAATGTTGTGGTGCTTCTCTCGGGCTCTAGACAGACGACCCTTGGAGCCCGCGTGCTGATATCGATACTGTCAAGTATGCCCTGGATGATCAAATCCATGAACCTCTATTGGACCTCTCGTCTTGGCACAAACAGTGCACGCCTCTCGGACGCGGAAGACTCGGACGAGTCATATACAATTTGTATTCGCACCGGCCCTACACTGCCCTACAGCAGCCTACAGCATTTCCTCATCACTGCGGACGATAAGCAAGCGTCTTTCTCCCAGTTCAACGTCGATGCGAGAAGCTGATTCGTCGATTGGCTTCACCGCCGGCATCTGTGTTCGCGCCAAAATGTATACAATGCACATGATTACGTTTGCTTATAATAGGACGTGTTGGTCCGTGTTGACGCTGTGGTTGTTTCCTTCGTCCATCTCTCTCTCACTTTTGTCGGTCTCTGTCCTCTTCCCGTACCTGCTGGCTCCCTGGAAGATATTCGTTTCGAAGAGAATCAGGTCCGCGGTAATCGTGCTCGGTTTGGGCGAGTCAGCATGGATCAGGTGGTGTTGGCAAATCAAGTCGGATTTGGACCAGCAAGAGACGAAATTCCGTATGTCCCCACGTGTATTCCTCGTGTATCAGAGTAGGCTACTGAACTAGATGCATCAGGGAGTGGCTGGATGACGCGTTCCTGCGTTCTCCGATCTATGTCGCCGGAGTGTCGGTGGTAGTCCTGCTGGTACACGCAATATATGCAGCGGTGACTTCAAGCAAGAGTGCTCGGAGTGAGCGAACTGGGTCGCGCCTTGCGCAGCATGTGTTGGACTTAGGTGGACCAAGCATCTTCGCGTTCAAAGTGGTGCGGTCGGTGGCCTCCTTGGCTCTCCTGGGGCTTGCAATCCCCTCGATTACTCTTTTGCAAAAGAAGAATAGAGGAGAACGACTTGGAGAGGTTTATGGGCTGGATATCCTGCACGATGGACTTTGCGCCATTTTCGTGAGTCATATTCGTATCGTCTCTAAAGCTATCCGTGACCTGGTCTACTAGGCTTATGCGTCGCTCCTTGGTGTTATCTCCGTCGCTGCGAACTCGAGATGGAGCAGAATCAGCTCGGCCCATCTTTTCTTCGTGTTGCTTGCACCGTGGATCCTCTACATATATCGGGACGTCTGGCCACTTTGTACATTTGTTCTTTCGCCTGTGGACGCCTCAGAAGGTCGGCTCTTGTGGACGAAGATTGCAATTCTGACTATCGCAGCATTTATAATACCTCTCACTATGCCTCGTCAGCATACCCCAATTGATCCTGAGGTGAGTCTTGAATTGTGACGAAATAAAGCAGAGGCTCAACTGTCGACAAAGGACATACCCAAAGATGTCCCGTTGACGGATACCGCGTCGTGGATTGCCATGGCACTTCATTCTTACAACGACGGCGTCATCTTGAAAGCCAACAGGACTGATCATCTCAAGCTCGAGGACTTACCGCCGCTCAGTGATAGGAATTTTCTGAAGAATTTGGTTGTGAGGAGCTATCAAGTAGGTCTAAAGCCCGATCTGAGAGCGAGTATGATACTGACAGTTGTTGATCTAGTATCTTGATCCCCTGGTCAACAAGAGTAAATTACACCTTGGCTTGCGTCTGATCTTGCGTGTTTTCCGTACGTACCTGCTCTCAGCGATATCATACACCCTCACGCTAACGTACTATGTCAGCTCGTGAGAACGCTGAGATGGCCCTTCTGCTTGTCGTGAGGGTTCGTCTGAGTCCTTGAACGTGAAAATGCAGCAATCTTACGTTTGGCTGACTACAGGTACTTCTCTCTTTCCTCGGACCCTTGGGTATAAACAGACTGCTCAAGTGAGTGCGGAAAGAGACACATTATTCAACATCCGCTCATCATCTCTTCACAGCTACATTGAGACTGGCGGTGAGGGTGCGATAGTCCAGCCATGGGTATGGGTCTTGTGGCTGCTTCTCGGACCAAGTCTAGGATCCATCGCCTTCGATTGGTACTACTATCGAGCAGTACGTCTCGACATCCAATTGCAAAACAATACACTCACGCCCCGCATTACTAGGGAATGATGGTGACTCAAAATCAGGCGATCATCACGCAGCTCATTTTCGACCACGCGTTGCGAATGAGGGTGAAATCCGACGTTGCGAAAACTGGATCCGCTAGTGCAGCTGCAACTCCTGCGGCCACCACGCCCGACAATCAGTCTGTCGCTGAGTCTAGCGCGGCAGCAGATACCGCTTCAGTCGCCACTTCGGCTACCAAAGTCCCTGCACCAGGGAAAGGCAAAGACACGAGCAAAGATAGTCCAGCGAAAGCCGACGAGAAGTTCGAACGATCGACAAATAGCAATTTAGTTGGCAAGATGAACAACTTGGTCACAACGGATCTCGCTACCTTGGAGGCTGGACAATCGTTCTTGTTGCTCCGTACGTCTACTGCCCTGCTTGTGTATGACGACCTGTCTGAACCTTCTCTCAGTTGTTTACGTACCCGTACAGATCATCTTGAGCATGATGATCTTGCACTCGTTGCTTGGTTGGAGGTGTGTGTGTGTATGTGTATTCAGTACTGCAAGCCAGTGAACGAAATCCCCCACAGTGTGTATCCTGGTCTCGCCACTATGGCTGCCATGGTGCCTATTCCAGGTTACGTAGCAAAGCTGTTGCGTAATGTACAGGTAGAAAAGATGAAGAAGGTGACTGTTCATGCTTGGTCCGAAGATCAAGCAGCGACTTACTGTTACCCAGAGCGACAGTCGTGTCCAAAACGTCACAGAAAGTGAGTGACAATATTCTTTGGTTGTATCATAATCGCTCATCTACCTCTTACTTCCTTCAGCTATGAATGGGATCCGCATGGTCAAACTCTTTGGTTGGGAACCAAAGATCAGCCAACAGCTTGGCGAGAAGCGCGACGAAGAGCTCCGGGCCATCAGGAAGCATAAGCTGCTTTCGCTGTTAAACGGAGTTGCTAAGTGAGCAGCGGGTCGTCTGCTCATCGAGAGCACCGATGTTGACGCTTTTTCAGCAACCTTATTCCCATTGCAACTACTATCGTGACATACGCAACTTATGTAGGCCGTCTCACACGCTCCTCTTTCTATGCGTGTTGTGCTGAGGCGTTCCGTCCACGAGACCGTCATTATGAAAGGAACACTGACAGCTTCAAAAGTTTTCGCCTCGATGGCCAGTACGTACTCTGACACATCGTGGTGTGTAGAATGCTGATATTGTCTCACTCAAGTCTTCGAGATCGTACAAGAACACTTTGCTGGGACTTTCCATCTACTGCCTCAGATAATCCAAGGTATCTGTGGCGAGACAGTATCAATGAGTTCTACGAGCTGACCTGGTCATGCCATAGCCAAAGTCTCGCTTGATCGAATGAGCGAATTTCTTGACGACGTGCGTACTGCAGTCCAACGTTGAATCCGCCTGCTCATTGCGACCGACTACAGACTGAGCTTTTGGATGAGTTCACACCTGATTCGTCAAATTCATCAAGTAGAATCATCAGCGCACCCGAAATCGAAGAGCACGAAGTGGGCATTCGCAATGCCTCATTCACGTGGACTGCGAGTAGCAACGGTGCTGCTACGCCTGGATCCACCCGTCGCAACTTCACCTTGAAGATCGAAGACGAAGTGTTCTTCAAGAACGGCGCGATCAACTTGATCATCGGACAGACCGGTTCAGGCAAGACATCCTTGTTGATGGCATTACTTGGTACGTTTTTCCTCTTAGCAAGCAATTCACATCTAACCCAAGTTTCTCGTGTAGGTGAAATGCACTATATTCCAGCTGGTCCAGATTCTCTGGTCAGTTTGCCTCGAGCTGGAGGTGTGGCATATCATGCACAGGAGTCATGGGTCTTGAATGAGACTATCCGCGTAAGTGTATCAGCTGAGTTTGTATGCTCATTGCGCTCATTCGCACTTAGAACAACATCCTCTTTGGGTCTCCGTATGATGAAGGCCGGTATAACGCTGGTACGCGGCCACTGTTAGCGTCGCGATCAAGAATCTCAACCTGATCAATTCACTCTCAGTCATCGATCAATGTGGCTTGAAGCCCGACCTCGCCATGTTCAGTGCTGGAGATCAGACCGAGGTCGGCGAGAAAGGGTTGACGTTGAGGCAAGTGATCCCAGTGTATCCAAGTCGCAGCGTGCTGACAGAAGAATTACTTACAGTGGCGGTCAGAAGGTGATCTTCGCGTACACTCGTCCTGGCATCCCACTGACTAGCGTCACAACAGGCTCGAGTTACCCTTGCACGCGCAGTCTACTCTTCTGCCGCAGTCTTGCTTCTAGATGACGTGCTCGCAGCGTTGGATGTCCACACAGCCAAGAGCATCGTCAACAAGTGCTTCCGCGGCGAGCTACTCCGTGGCCGGACAGTAATCTTAGTCGTGAGTATACATGCCGACTTTTGTAGCGCTATTTGCTGATATTGCGCCAGACACACAACGTTGCTCTGATGTCTCCTGTAGCTGATTTTGTGGTTTCGTTGAGTACGGATGGGCGTGTGCTGAGTCAGGGATCGCTTTCCAATGCGTTGGCTAAAGATCAAAAGCTTCAGTCGGAAGTCAAGAAGGAGCACGAAGCTATTGAGAAGGAAGAGCAGACGGTGGAGCAAACAGAGGCTGTGGACGACCCGAAAAAGTCGAGTGGTCAGTTGGTCGTTGAGGAGGAGGTGGCCATGGGTCACATTGGCTGGTCAGCATGTACGTGTCTGCTATCTGCTTCGTCAAGGCCGTTGTTGATCAGGCTGACTTGTGAACAGTGAAATTGTATTTCACCAGCTTGCCAGGATCCTCAAACCCCGTCATATTCTGGTTGGCGTTCACTGTAGTCATCTTGGCCTCGAAGATCCTCTCACAGCTTGATGTGTGGGTACTTGGCCTCTGGGCGTCCCAGTACGAGACTCATGACCCATCGAGTGTACCAGTACCGTAGTGAGTGCACTCGTCAAGAAGTATATGACATTGATACTTACTGAGACTCAACCATCACAACTTCCCAGCTATTTGACGCTTTACTCCGTCACTATTCTCGGCGGGTTTGCTGCATACGCAGCCTCCTACGGTTTATGGGTCGTCGGCTCTATCAGAGCCTCTCGTCGCGTCCATCAGCTCTTGGTCGAATCTGTCCTTGGCGCAGCGCTGAGGTGAGGCTCGCATTTCTCTAGTTTTTTCAATGTCTTACTGACTGGTATCAAGATGGCTCGACAAGACTCCCATATCTCGCATTCTTACCAGGTGTACGCAGGACATTGCATCCAGTACGCCAACATTTTTTTTCGTTGCGATGGCGAATGCTAAACGTCCAATAGTTGACACCTCGTTTGCGGGAGCCGTCTACTACGTGATTGACGTTTTCCTACAAATCTTCATGAAGTTTGGTGCCATCCTCATCATCTCTCCTGTCTTTATTTTCCCTGGTCTGTTTGTGATGGCAGTCGGCGGCTGGTTTGGTCATGTCTATATGAGAGCCCAGCTCCCAGTCAAACGAGAGATGAGCAATGCAAAATCCCCCGTGTTGGCTAACTTCGGGTCCGCCATCGGAGGTCTCGGTGAGAATCGCAAGTATGTATGAAATGCCATGGTGCTGATATTCGTTGCATAGTGTCGATTCGTGCGTACGGGGCGCAGGCCGCATTCCGCAAGGAATCGTTCCTTCGGATCGACCGCTTCACGAGAACTCAAATCACGTATTGGAATCTCAACAGGTATCTCGACTTCATATCAATTCGATGTCCCATTCTCACTGTATTGGTCTCTGTAGATGGGTCGGCGTTCGCAGCAGCATACTAGCTGGCTTATTTGCATCAGGACTTGCTGCTTACTTGATTTACGGCCCACAAAACCGCGACGCATCTACAACTGGTTTCTCCTTGACGATGGCCGGTACGGTTGCTTCTTACGTTGTTCGATCCTTGATGCTAACGTGAGATGCAGTTGGTTTCAGCGGTATGATTCTGTGGTTTGTGCGGCTTCTGAACATGGCGGAAATTGAGGGCAATAGGTAATTCCAGCCTTAGGCTCCTCAAGATCATTTCATTGATTCCACGGATAGCATGGAGCGAGTCGAACAATACCTCACCATTGAACAAGAGCCGAAAGCTACCGATGCAGGCGTGCCTCCCGCGTACTGGCCAGCAAGCGGTGATCTCAGAGTTGAGAAGCTCTCTGCTCGCTACTCTCCCGTGCGTGAGACTGTGTTCTTTGAAACGTCGGCCAATAACACTGTTGCTCTATAGGACGGTCCCAAGGTACTGCACGACCTTACATTCCACATCAAATCCGGTGAGCGCATCGGTATCGGTAAGTCGGTCCCGATATCTTCCTGAAGTATTTCTCATGGGCCCTCTAGTTGGAAGGACAGGAAGTGGAAAGGTGTGTTCTATTCAAATTTTCTATTCTTTGAGTTGACGGCTGAATGGCGTATGCAGAGCTCTTTGACCCTCGCGTTATTGCGCTGTATCATCGCAGAAGGAGACATGTTCTACGACGGACTGTCAACCCAGTCGCTCAATCTTGATGCTCTTCGATCAAGCATCACCATCATTCCCCAAGTGGTGCGTTATGCGTGCTTCTCTTCACAATGTTTTCTATATTAATGACTCTCCAGCCCGAACTGCTCAGTGGGACGCTTCGTCAGAACCTGGACCCGTTCTCCGAACATGATGATGCTGAATTGAACGACGCTTTACGTTCAGCTGGTCTCTTCTCACTTCAAAGCGAAGACGATGAAGATCGTATCACATTGGAAACCGCCATCTCTGGTGGAGGAAGCAACTTATCTGTTGGTCAACGCCAAATCCTAGCCCTCGCAAGGGCGATCGTACGTCGGAGCAAACTCCTGATTCTCGATGAAGGTATATATAAACAATTTACATCGCTAAGTACACTATCTCTGACATTGTCAAAATGCCCTTTCAGCAACGTCTGCTATTGATTACGAGACCGACAACATCATCCAGACATCTTTAAGATCAAAGTTAGACAAGGACGTCACGCTTCTGACGGTCGCTCATCGCTTACAAACTATCATGGACTCCGATAGAATCGTGCGTTGTCTCGTATTTCACTTTGCCTGAAAGCATGTTGCTCATCTCCGTAATTTCACTATAGATGGTGCTCGACAGCGGTCATATTGTAAGCTACTTTTCTGATTCATTGTGTGTAGTGTCTCACAAATTGTCGTCAGGCCGAATTCGACAAGCCCAGCGAGTTACTCAAGAACGAGAAAGGACTTCTTCGCCGTCTCGTGGACGAAAGCGGTGACAAAGAGAAGCTGATTGCCATGACCAATGGCAACGAACGTTCTGTTTAGCTACTGGTTTGAGGGTCAACTTCAGAGCCGCACGATCACGGTTTTACCACATCTTCTTGTCTGAAGCTGGGGGCATTGCTTTCCTCGCTATCTTTATCTTCATTTCAGTTATTTGTATCTGTGTTATTCAGAGCTTGGAAATCTTTGCAACAGGGATACGGGAATCTTACATGCGTGTGCAAGTTACCCCAAGTACTACCACTCTGTGTATCTCCTACACGACTAGTAATCCGGAATAGATTCTCAGTCCTTTCATATCGGCGGCGCATCCTCAAGCCTTAGGGCCCACAGTACGCGCAACAGGCTCTTCGCGTTGTTTCGCCATTGACTGCAAGTCGGACTCGATACACGATGCCAATATGTCACCGTCCAATGTCGATGATCACAAGATCGAGTGGAATGATTAGGTCCTTTATAGTTGTCTGCGAGAATAAGTTTCAAAATACAGACTTATAAGTAGTGTAGTACATCGTGTAATGTCCATACTGCGACGGTCAGTTTACTCGAGACTGGCCTATGCGTCGAGAGATCGAGTAAAGCCGGCAGTAGGCATACAATATTAACAGATCATGAAATATGGAACAAGACGTGAACGATACTTGAGATCGGGTATACTGATGAAGAGCATGCTCTACGGCTTGCGGAAGGCTGGCTGGAATGCATCGTCACTGCGGTATCCATCTTCCATACTACTGCGCCCTTTAGCCTGGTAAAAATCCTTCTCCACAGGCACCTTGATGCCGACGATGATGTACGTCACCACAGCGAGGACTTCAGGGAGTGCAGACATGATGAGGTAGATCCACCAAGGACCCGTTGTGCTGTTGAACTTGGACATCGAGTTCTGTTCTACGATATCTCCGGGAAGGGCGACGGGGGCGAAACCGGACAGCACGGCATAGATGATGCGAACGAAAAGGAAGGGAAGGGCGAGTGAGATGCCAGCGAGGAGCTATTGAGACAGGAGGATCAGTTCGAAGACTGGGGGCATGCATGTGAAGGGATCGTCCCACTCACCATACGCCTGTTTTTCGGAAGATCCCTCTTCTGGCTCCAGTAGTATCCGTGGAGGAGCGCGATGAGGATGTACAGGATAAAGAATAAGACGACACCAATGTGACGGAATAGCATGGCGTGGTCGAGATCATCGTGTGTCTTGGCGTTGCCCGCCTTGCTACCGCCGATGACTATCAAGGCCAGTGCGATTGACGAGAAGATGTGGAGAAGGAAAGTGGCGTTGATGCCACCACCTTCTTCGTTGTTATAAGAGAAGCCTTTGCGCCTAAGGTTGACGGTCAGTCCACAGAAAAATATCCCATAGTTCGCGTTGCTTACACGCTGTTCAAGAATCCGAGGGTAGCTTGTGTCAGTGGTGATAAGCCGGCACTCTCCAGCACAGTAGCAATCGTTACTATCGTATGGCTGGGGTTTGATTGTTGCTCTGTCGCGACAAGCATCGCGCCAGAAACAATGCGAACTAAACGAAAGAAGCGGTCAGCTGTGGTACATTGACTCAATCCAATGATTTACCTATTGACAGTGTGAGGAGGAAGATCCACCCTGTGCCTCTTGAGAAGCCATGGCGGAAGACAAGGAAGCCCGCGACAAAGACAATAGGAACATATACGATCAACTGGCCGAGCGCAATGATGCCACGAGCAGAGAGTCCCATCTTCGTCGAGAAAATAAAAGGCTAAGTCGTGCAAGAAAAAGAGACAAATTAAAGCAGAAGACGAAGGAGAGAAAGCCGCAGCAGAAGCAGAGAGAAGTGAAGTGAAGTGCAGTTCGTCGCCATCTTGTTGGAACGTCTTTTATATTCAAGTAATACCTGGAGCCTTCGTTTCTTCGAACAACCGCTTCCCGAAGAGGCATAGCAGGGCAAGTATAGCCTCCAAGGTCCTGGGGTACTGAACATCGCGCACCAAAATTTCGTATGCTATGACTTGTAGGCATTGTCGCGCGATTTCTGGGCGGAAGCGATGTCCGACGCGTGATGCAGACCGGAAGTGATCACCGTAGATGTAAGAGAACGTATTGAGCGGCCAAGAATTGGACGATGAATAGGAACCGGAGGACGCTCGTGGCGCTTTTCCTGTGGTGGTACATAAGCTGTGGTAAGGAGCAAGTTCCAGTCTCGAGAAGCGCCCAGACGCGATCATAACACGATCAGCTGTCACGTCTGAAGGCGCCGTGACACCGTGACATTTTTTCTATGTGTGTCTTCCGAATCGACCGAACCAAGTTCACTTAAAGGTGTGGCAGCGAGTACTCGAGCCAATCTTGCGGAACATTCGATTTCCGCAGTCAAGGGCCTTTGGTTCTTTTCGACAATGCGCCTGCCTCGCAGAACACCATGGGCTTCTTTGGCTGAACTGGACCAAGTTTGTGCTTGGATCTACGCCGACGAAAATGATCTGGAGTCTACGGCTCTTGCCGTTAACAGGGTAACTAGCCAGTATCCTCGGTGTGATTATCCACAGATGCTGACATTTTTGTGTTCAGCTGTCAGCCTGGCGGTCCATCACGCCGCTACCCCATGCACTAGAAGCAACGTTGTCAATTTTGACGGCAATGCTGCAAGATGCTTCGTCTCAAAATTCTACTTCGTTTCTGTCGCTCCGACAGAGCTATGCCACCGCCATCATACGCCTGGTGAATGGCCTGGTGGACTCGTTGCAAGTTGGAGCATTCGCCCGATCGATTGCGAGCATCGCTGCTCAGCTCGGCCTTCCAGCTTGGTTCGTGGAACTGCGTCATTCTGCCACGCATGAAGACTTGCCGTCTCTCGAGGTCCTGCGAACCGCTGCTCGTGACGTGAGTATCTACCCACAAGTCTCCATCCTACTGATATACATGTCATCTCGCAGGCGATGCGTTGGCTACTCGACAACTACTTCCTCCCCACCCTGAATCCGTCGGCACAACCAGCCGCACAACCTTCCACATTACGGCCTCTTTCTCCACTCTTGCAGAAATACAAGACACTGTTCAAATCGGTCTCGCGAGACGCTTCGCTTCGCGGTCAATTAAAAGAAGACATCACAAAAAGCCTTCGGGAGGTGGAACGGTGGATGGCCGAGGCCAAAGTGGCCGCCAATATGTCTCTACCTGCCTCGGAATGGGACGTTGGTGGTGATCAAGGCGTAGAGGAAGACGACGTCCGAGAAAGATGGGTTCTCGATCTGTTTTGCGACCATCTAATGGAGAAAGGCGTCCTTGTTCCGTTATCCAAAAAGTAAGTCAGTGGGGCGTTGGTCTCCGTAGCCTAACACTCATCTCTGCGATAGGAAAAGAATACCGACAAAAGATGGCGTCTTCGAACCCCCAGAGACGCTCCTGCGAGTATGGATACCCCTGATAACTCACGTCCAAGCCCTACACCGAAACTTTCCAGCAGTCCTCGTCTACAAAGCCATCAATCACCTCGCTTCTAGTGCACCATCGGTGACGCCGGAACTGGAGGCAGACACTATTATGTTGTCACAAAACGAACGTGACGTTTCGTATGATATTTGCGTTGCCGCCTGGGTGAACTGGCTGGTGAAGCAATACAGCTCTACGTCCACGGAGCGGGGCTCTGACGAGGAGACGGAGCGGCGAGGACTGAACAGGGAAGACGTGGTCATGTCTCTGTTGAGTAGTCTTCGACCTGACAAGACTGGTGAAGGAGGCAACGAGAAAATGTTTGTCTTCTTCCGAACTTTCGATTCCGGTCTCCTGACTGACCAATGGATACTCTGTCTTCAGCATTCGGAAGCTCCTTAAGACATTATGCTCGGACCACCCTTACCTCGAGCGCATCGCATCCCTTGCGCCAAGCCTCACGACTACCGGTTCAACCGTAAGTCGGCTCCTTCCACTTTCCGCGCTCATTCACTTAAAACTATTTTTATCCTCCGTACAGGACTGGCACGATGACGACCTCACGGCCATGACCGAGCGGTTACAGACAGCTTTGGCACAGCACGACTCCTCCAAATCACCAGGAACGGGGACAGAATCAATGATAGTCGACACAGAGAAAAACACGGAGCAGCAAGAGACATCCCCGAGCGCTACGCAGAGCTCGGAGGCTGCGTTGCTCCTGCCCAAAGGTTGGAGGAAGTTAGGTGGGCAGGATGGTTGGAAACCAGCTCCCATCGGTGTCTTTATACGCTAGAACATGTTTTAGAACATAACGACACGCTGGTAGTTGTTCAGAGTGATGCAACGTCGTGTGTGTGTGTGGATTGCGAAAGTCCGTACGTAGCAAGGGGATAGCGTTCCGGTTTTGACTAGATATACAATACTACTACTGGCCTAAAGAACGGAAGAGACAAGAAGTGCCCAGGAAAGAATGTGTGTAAGGTATTAGATGTGCAGATATATGTGTAAAGCTCCAGAGCACCACACCGAAAATCATATCACGAAGGAGATGTCCAAATGGAAGAGATATTGCGAGAAATGAACGCTAGATGCGAATAATGAGATGAGTCGTGTGAGGGGTCGTAACAGTGGAGAGTGACGAGGATGAGAAACAAGAGCAGGGCTAGCTGACCGCCCGACGCGCAGACGGCTTCTCTGGTATTGGCCCTGCCCGCCTGTTGGTAGCGGTGGGAGACAGTGGACTGGAGGGACCCGGAGCAGTATACCGTGGAGGCAACTCCACCACCTCTGCGCCGTCTTCCGTATACACAGATATAGGGGCCCCACCCCCGTCGTGATGGACAACATACACATGCGACGACGCACGTTCCCCTGGGGGCCGCGGTGGCTCTGGAGATGCGGACTGCAAGGGAATCGTGGCCGTCGTGGAAGGCGTCCTTCTGGATCCAGAGGAGCCGGATCCCGAGCCCGTCTGCCCGTCTATGGCAGCGTTGAGGTACTGCGCGAAGTTGCCCGACGTGGCAGTCGGAGAAGTAACTAGAGGCGAGGTGGGGGGTGGAGAGGAGGCCCCCCTTGCATGGCCGCCGAACTCTTGTTCAGCAGGGAGGATGAAAGGCTCGATACGATAACCTTGATCACGCATAAAGCTGATGGCACTGCAATTAGCCTCAGTCGAGGCAAAAGAACCAGACAAACAGACGACTCACCCGTCCCTGGAGTCGGTAGAGGGTAAGTCAGAATAATGTCCTCTGGCAGGTGATTCGGGTAACAGCATATTCGTTGATTCTCGTACTGCTGTTGGACGTTTTGGTCGTCGACGATTCGTCCAGTATGTGAATGCGATGGCAGACAATAGACCAATAATGAGGCCTACAACGAGCCCACCAACGCCGGCACCTATGGCAACTGCGGGGGCAACCGACTTCTTTCCAGAACTGTGAGTATACGAGGAGATCATTAGAGCATTGCAAGTGGTTCGAGGATAGGCCACTCACGCCGCTCCATCCAGTGCCAAACACTCCGTCGTACCTCCACCACCACTGTGCAAAGGACCACTAGCCCAGGTCATTCCACTAGAATCGACCAACGACACAAAGAAAGGCGCGCCCCACGACTGTGCTTGATCCATAAGTTCCCGTCTCCGAAGTTACTCAAGAACGCAGGACTTACCAGAGATACCGTCCAGTTGATGGGGCTCATATCAGGCGACGAGATATTATATGGTGGATGCAGAGCTGGCGCAACCGTCATTATATACGGCGGGGTCCCGTTTGTTGGCGTCACTTGCAGGTCGGTGCACTAACATTCACTCAGATGAGCGCATTCGCCAACATACCACAAATATCTACACTCACCTGGTCAATCCATCCAAATTGAGAGAACGGTCCAGTCGAAACGAGAGCATTCACTCCGAGCTGGGTCTCAGGTCTTGGGTATGTGAGGTTGAAGCACGTTGGAGGGTTGTCCGCAGTCGTGTTCGGTGCTTGGTATACGGTATATACTGCTTGACATCCTCCACTGGTCCCTTTACTATCGAACTGCACAAACGCAGGTCAAGCAACAACGCGATGGAGGCCCTGGGAGTAGGGTGCTCACCATGCATATCTGGTACTGAGTACCAGGGACAAACGGTACAACCCAATCCTGACTCGGCGCGTCAGCTCCATCGTCTCCGCAGCAGTGAACGCACACTCACAAACTCCAAAGCACTCCCCGCTTCAATGACAAATGGTACAACGAAAGTTCTGTACGCGTGATATATGCGATGAGGTCGCCAAACCAAGAATCCACAAAGGCACTCACGATGTATATATTTGCAAGTAATACGGCGCCGTCGGATTCGGGCTGTCCCAACGTCAATCAGCATAACTCCAAAGCGCGAAGTGAAGGTGACGCACCCATCCTCAGTCCCTCTATTCCACTGTATATGTATAGTTTCACACTGTGCTGGAACGAAAAACGCGCATGGTCGATAAAACACCTCGCGTGACGAGAAGAAGAAGACGGTGTGGCGTCGTACCTGTCGTCGGAACCGGAGGAGTTTGGCCTGCTGGTGTCCAGTCGAACATAAAGCCCTACATCCATCACAAGCCCGGTCAGCTTACAAGGGAGGGAGGGCGTATGTCGAGGGGAAGCGTACCTGAGGCAGGAACGGCGTCACTTTCGCAAAAACCGGTGCAGTCGTCCATAATGATGTCGTCCAGAGAAGAGAGGCTGCTAGGAGCGGTGATAGAGGAATCCGAGTACGCTGTTGCTGTTGCTGTCCATGTCCATGGCTTGAACGTATGCGGCTGCCCATGCCCTCAGCCTTCCACTACTGAACGGGCCACGATTTAGGTCCCGCTGTGCCGGAAACGTCACCGCGCCGAAAGAAAAGGGTCGATCAAGAAAATTGTGTGGGTCCCTGTGGGCTCGTTCCTCGACAGACCGTGGACGCGAGAGTGTAGTGGGTCTCCAGCGACAGGAAATGATGGATACAGAGCCGAGGGCGACGGAGAGGATGAGCTGGACGAGGGAGGATGTGAGAGAGACAGGTGGGCGACCGACAGCCTGAGAGAAGCATCCTTGCCAGCTGCCACTCTCCCGCGAGGCGCTGGATCAGTCTCACTTCTAAGTTCTCGGCGATGCAGACATAATTTGTGTTGTCGCCGCTGTTTGCGGTACATAGGCGTGAATGTGGAACGAGCTCGCAGTCGGGCGTGGAAAGAACGCGATAAAGAATCCATGCTATACTGTATTGTTGTCCTTAAAAATATGAGAGGGAATCCATGGGGTATCATCTACACGTGCTAATATACATCAGAATTACAGGGCGGTCTCTACAGTCACATAAAAAGTCTCAAGCCGAGATAGAGCTGGATATCCGTACAGGAACGGAAGTGGCAGGCTGCCAGTGCTTGCTGACACGGGGAGGCTCTCGCGGTCCAGAGCTGAACTGCACCCCACCGCCCAACGGACGCCTCCATGATGCAGAATCGCTGTTGGTGAGCGGCGGTTGTGCGACGGTGCCAGTGTAGGGAGGGGACGCAGATCGCCGTGAGTGGGTTTCACTGCGTGCTGGCTTTTCCGGGGCCGGGCCTGGGTCGTAGAATGGGTTATGGGGTCTCCACGCTGTCAGCTGATGTGACTGCAGGTGGGACGAAGCAGGCTGGAACGCTTGGCCGTAGGTCAGGTCGAAGGAGTAGAAGGATGGGAGTGGGAGGAGAGTGAGCTTGGAGATCATGCTGCTCAGATGCACATAGAGCGAATATCCAGAGTGGCAATCGTTGGCGGCATCTATGGAATTCATTAGCTGGGGGACCGCCACAGAAGATCGATGATACACACATTCTTGCTGATTAGGCGTCAAGTTGGCCTCCCAGTTGCTGCGCTGCACTCTGCCCTTGGCCAACGTCTCCCCGAAATAGGTCTCGCACAACCGACTAAGACCGATTGGCTGCGAGTATTTGCCCTTCCACTGGGCGTTGTCGACAGTGCGGGCTAGTAGAGGAAGGTCGACGCAGTTGGCCACACTGACGCCAAAGTCTTTCCAGAGTTTCTTGCAATCATCTGAACGAGGTGTGAACAATGGTACAAGAGTCGATGAGAAAGGGACTCACTCATCACGGATACACCGGCTTTGATGATCTTGGGATTTTGGAGGAAATCTCGCAACATGATGGGGAAGCCTATCAGGAGAGATCGTGAGCGCATATCTATATGCAAAACTATTGACTACGCACCACCTCGCATAGCAGAGACCTGGAACAAGTAGATGGTGTCGGCGTTGGCCAACTGGACGATCGCCACAGGGTTCTCCGGCTGGCCCTTGACCCACGTCGGCTTCCACTCGAGATCGAAGCCCCAAGCACCAGAGAGCGGCTGCGAGAGCTCTTGGTTGACAGCGTCTTCGTCGCGCAAGTAGACGATGCGAGCATCAGGGTTTCTTGACCTCCAAGAGTAAAGTGGGAGGGTGGATTGCGTAGGGGGAGACATGGTCGACAAAGCAGCGAGATCTGTCGCGTAGGACTAGCAATGAGTGCGGCGAGAGACTCTGAGCTGAAAAGTGTGGCGGGGGGCGGGAGAAAGCTTTGTTTGTCTTAGAAGGGAGGCGAGCAAAGTATTTAACAAGACCCTGAGAGACACCCGGCGAGCCCGTGACCAGATAGCAGAAGAAGACGAGACCAAGAAGCCCGAGCGCGGACGTCAGAGAAGCGGGCAGCGAGTGGGAACAAAAAACACGCCAAAGCCTCCCTCTCCCCTCGGTGCCGGGCTCCGGCACGGTCACGTGCACCGCGCGTACAGCGGGAGCGCGTCGCGTCGGGCGACTCGGGCGATCCTCCTCCTGCCCTGCCCTCCCATCATCGCGCCGCTTAGCGTCTCTGCGTCCTCTTGCATCAATTCCTCATCTTCCCTCGGGCTTTCTGGACATCACTCGTTTCACATCATCCATGGCGAAAGCAGGTCCACGCTTCTATGCCGTTCGGGCAGGGCGCGAAGGTCCCAAAGTGTACAGAACTTGGGATGAGGTGCATTGATTTATTGCCCATACGATCTTCTGTACTCATCACAGCTTTGCCAGGCCCTGCAAAACGTGAGCTATCGCCGCTGATGATTTGCAAAGACGGGACTGACGATCACCCTATGTGCTGTTACCCCAGACTGACCGGTTTCCTGGCGCAGTGCAGAAGTCGTTCAAGTCGCAGCGGGAAGCAGAAGCTTGGATCTCTGTTCATCCAAGTCTCCTACACTCTTGTTCGTACTACTTTTTATGTCTCAAAACACCGCATAACATACGAACCCGTAGATGTCGACAGCATACCTATCAACAGGCCAGCGTCTCAACACGTTCAGCCAGCAGTTGCAGGTCCCTCCAAACTTGGACCCACAGCATCCACGCGTCATATCAAGCATGAATCATTCCCCCATCCCGGCGCAGGCCCATCAACCCGACATATCAAGAACGAGCCCGCTTTTGATGACGGGGGCGCGTCTTCAACGTCCATCTCGCGTTCGCCGTCTAAATCACCCACCAAGTCGTCGAGAAATGATCACTCGCGAAGCGCCAGTGCGATGTCTATCGACACTATTGCCCAGAACGATCTGCAGGATGCTGCCAATGGCGGTCCGGGATATCAGTCCGTACCTTCGGCACCGAGTGATGGAAATGCCCCTATTCCACCTGCAATACAACTCTCTGATGAGCAGCGGGGTGTCTTGGACATGGTCAAGAGAGGCAAGAACGTCTTCTTCACTGGGTCTGCTGGGACAGGAAAGTCGGTTCTTCTGCGCGAGATTATCAAGCACTGCCGGTCAGGCCAATGGGGACGTCTCGCCATCACTGCTTCCACCGGTATCGCCTCTGTGAACATCGGTGGCTCGACTATCCACTCGTGGGCTGGTATTGGACTTGGTAAGGAGACTGCGGAGAAGTTGGTGGGCAAGCTGTTGGGTCAGGAAGTGCATTGGAAGAAGAAAGAGGCGAGGATGCCCCAGGATTTTGATCCTGACGGTGAAGATCAGGGAGATGTGGAGTTCCAGTTCAATAATGGCCAGAAATCTGAGAGGAAGAGTCGTACGGTTGAACGGTGGAAGGAAATCCGCACTTTGATCATTGACGAGAGTAGGTCTTCATCATGTTGCGAGTCGCCATGGGATACTGATATGCTAATCGGACAACGCAGTTTCTATGATCGACGGTGTGCTTTTTGACAAACTAGTAACGGAGCCTCTTCACGTTATCCTTTCGTCCGTTCACTAACGCCTATAGTAGGAATACATCGCTCGGGTACTGCGCAAGAACAGCG
Organism: Steccherinum ochraceum; assembly: GCA_004332605.1. Classification (NCBI taxonomy): domain Eukaryota; kingdom Fungi; phylum Basidiomycota; class Agaricomycetes; order Polyporales; family Steccherinaceae; genus Steccherinum; species Steccherinum ochraceum. The sequence goes on from RWJN01000056.1 coordinate 85,008, forward strand.
CACCGTTCGGTGGTATCCAAGTGAGATCCACGGCTCGACGCATCTGTACACCTCCTGACTTAGACTACCTCTCAGCTCGTCCTCTCCGGAGACTTCTGCCAACTCCCCCCAGTTCCCGACCACAGCAAAGGCGCGCAAATCCCACCCACGTTCGCATTCGACGCGAAGTCATGGAACCGATGTGTAGGCCACCCCGTCATGCTGACCAAGGTCTTCAGGCAGAAAGATCAAGGTGAATACATGGTCGGTTCGGAGAGGATCGTCAGCTTGAACTGAGGGATTTGTTGTAGCGTTTGTTGATATGCTTAACGGTATGCGGTTTGGGCATCTAGACCCTGCTACCATCTCCAAATTCCGCAATCTCTCTCGTCAGGTCAAGTACGACGACGGCATAGAACCCACAGATCTGTACGTTTCGCTCCAGCACACGCTTCTACGACGAATGACTGAACCAAGCTACTGGACCACACAGGTTCCCCACTCGTGCCGAGGTCGACACTGCCAACACCTCTCGACTGAACAAGATCCGAGAGCCTGCGAAAACCTATACAGCTACGGACGCACCTGGATATGATGCCTATGGCAGGCCGATATCGTTGGATGTGATGGAGAATCTGCTGAAGAGGCTCGTTGTACCGAAGGTCATTGTTTTGAAGGTGCGCTCTTGGAACTGGTAATTGGGGGGTGGCAGCTCATTGTCTCGGTTTATTGTTTCGGTAGGTTGGAGCGCAGGTCATGCTTGTGAAGGTCAGTTTCGATCACCTTCCGTATTGTCCTATGCTGATTCATGCGTTGTATTCGTAGAACATGGTCCAAGGCTCCCTCGTGAACGGCTCCATCGGGCGCGTCGTCGACTTCATCACCACCCGCGAAGCCAACGAGCAAGGCTACTCCATCGGGCGCAGTCAAGACCGGGCTGAAGCAGCCTCAAGCAACAATGGCAATAGTAATGGTAAAGACCCCGCCGGTAACGCCAACAAAAACAACAATCCCGCCGGAGCGCAGATGCAATGGGTCTCGGAGAGCATGATCCGCCCCAATTCGAAGTGGCCGCTTGTTTTCTTCCAGAATGGTGTGTCGATGCTGTGTGTGCCGCAGCAGTTTGACGTGAACGATGCGGATGGGAGGGTTGAGGCTGCGCGGGGTCAGGTGCGTAGCTCGATTATGTCGAGTGCGTGGGACGAGCTAATTGCTGGTGTTGGTAGGTCCCTTTGATCTTGGCGTGGGCGTTGAGCATACACAAGTCCCAAGGCCAGACATTGGAACGTGTTCGCGTTAATTTAGGCAAGACCTTCGAGAAGGGCCAGGCGTACGTAGCTCTCTCTCGAGCGACGTCGATGGACTCCCTCCAGGTGAACAACTTCGATCCTGCAAAGTGCGTACCCGCCTCTCCATTTGGGTTTCGTCTGAGTGTGACGGGTGTTTGGTTTTCCTTGTAGGGTCATGGCTCATCCTCGGGTACTTGCCTGGATGGGAGAACAAACAGGAGGGGTGTATAATGACGAGGTTGACGAGACGTTGGAATTTTGGGCGGATCTATGAATCATCTCGCGTGCGTACTATCTTTTGGTGCATATTTAGCGGACGCTTCTACATACCACGGCACTACATTTCACTGCAATGATTTAGCAAGTATCAATATACTGACTATGAAAGGCTACGAGCTAGATGAGCGCGAATATCTGGTACACGACCTACTCAGACACGGTGACGGAGTCTTCCAAATACTGCTAACGTCATCATGTTTGGGCGCCAACGCGTGTTTTGGGCCTTGGCCGCCGACGCGCTCGGCGCTTGGGTTGGTAGGAATCTCCTCCTTCCTCCCTTCTACACTGCGATTTCCTTTCCATCGCATGGTCGCTCCCTCGAGCTCAAAGTTTTTTTCTGTCGGAGGACATGCTCTGTTTCTATCGTGGAGATGAGGTCACGACATCAAGGGGAAGTCGCGTCTTGGTGGGCTGGAGACCCCCACTGTCAGCCTCTAGGTACGTCTTTTCTTCTCTCCGTTCGCCGATGCGCTCTCTGACATGTGTTTTCAAGTTTTCTGCTTCTACAGAAGTCATGACTTGGTGTTTCTCTCACGGTCCTCGGGGAAGTAGAGAGTTGAGCCCGCGCGCCACACTGTCCAGTGTGTTTTTTTGCGCCACGAGAAGCTCGACGGAGACTTCGACCCTTCTGAACGCGTCGATATTCGTTGCACAGACCGATAACGAGAGATCTCGACCTGCAAACCGAGTCGAGAACGCGTCGGCCTACGTTTTCGAACGAGTGGTTGACGCGTCTTGAACACGGCAAGAAGCGCAGAAGCATCACCCACCTGCCCAGACCGCTTTCTCGAGCTCTCCGAAGCCAGCCTGGCCCGGGATCGGCAGCGCATCACGTCGATCCGCCGTTCAACTCGCATAGAAGCCCTCCTTCCACCTCCGCTCGCCATCGGTCAGCCGCCGGGAAGGGCCGACCCCCAGGGTATATGAACCCCCTCGTTCATGTTCGTTTCCCCCCATCTCTCTCTCTGGGCTTGTCTTCTCCCCACCATGTCCCCCCTCTCTCCGGCAACCTTTCTCTGGTACGTCGCCCCCTTCCTACCTCCCCTTCCCCTCGCTGAAGGCCCTTGACGACCTGATCTGCGCTGGATCTGGTACGTTCTGCTCGCTATCTTCTTCACTGCTTTGGCTGACCAGCCTTCTAGTTCCAGGCGTCATCTAGCTTCCTTTTTTCCCTCTTTTAGCTCGTCTAGGTCTGGCAACTCTGGGTACATCTAGCTCTAGTCTTGGTCTATGTGTGGCCCGCTACATTGGTGCGTTGACAGTCACTATATGCGTGTTGATAGTTTAGCTTACGATGATAATGCGATAGGACGACTCCGTGAGTTCTCTTCAAAATTCAACGCACGCCCTTGAAAAGGCCCGGCCACGGTTTCTCGGTTTCCTTCGTGCATGTATGTTGCATTTGATATCATGTACACGGCCCAGCCACTGGTCGGTCTCAGCTGCGGGGGAGTTATGACGGGCACGGCTGGGGGACCGCCTCTGTCACCTGATAAAAAAAGAAAGAGGCATAAGCCCACAGGTTAATATCCCGTAGATCTTGCATTCAATTGCCAGAGACTTGACGCAGTCGTGCTCGTTGCCCGTTAATTCATACATTTCAATTCGGAACTGTCTATTGTGTGATTGTGTGCATGATCAAGACACTCTACAACGCGAGAAACGAAGCTGAATGAAGACTATTTAGTAGTGAATAATCAATGTATACGTATACTGTATGCTAAGCCTACGAGAAGCACACCGGTTCTATGTTCACGCTACTTCGCGCTGCCCTTCGAAGTGGAGGCCTAGTTAGGTGCTGTCGTCAAGCTTGTGTCTGTATGCAATGATCCATTTGAGTCGCATCGACAGTCTAGAAGTAAGATAGAAAGCGGAAGAAGTGGTATCCGCGCAAACGTACGCCATATATGCCCAACAATACGAAAGATAAAGAGAAGAAGTACCGACCGCAACAAGAAGTAAAATCCAAGGAAGTCATCATGAGGTAGTGGTAAGTAAAGACCACCGAGAGGATAAAGGACAATATACACGGGAGGACATAGTAAGTAAGCCCGCGTAGGCATCCTATGCGAAGAAAGATCCAAAGGTACTGGTAATCGTCTTGAGCGGTGAAATCACAGACAAACAGACAGACAACAAGCGGTGGAAGTATAAGACACGTAGTGCTACAGCGGTGAGGATGGAGTCGAAGATACATACATCACAATAGAAAAAACCACGAGAGGAAGAACAGTGTCACAGACGCATGCGCAGAAAACCCAATAAGACGACAGACGAATAAACGGCGAGGAGACGAAGAGTCTGTTCATCAGTCAACACTACTCATGAACGACCCTCTCCACGCATCCTGGTACGAATCTACAGTCCCTGCATCCGATTCGGACGTCGCAGTCGGTGACGGCGGTTGCGGTAGTGGCGGAGATGGTTTTCGCGTCAGCGGGGTCGGAGGTTCGACCGTCGGGTTGGGTACCGTCGTCTCGGTCGAGGACCCCGAAGACGAAGACATGTCCGATGCTGGGGTGGATAAGTTGAGCGGTGGGGGTACGGTCCGGATGGGCGACGCGGTGGTCCCGTTGCTTTCTGCGCGTTTCAGCGATTCGGCGGGGGAGGAACCCAACGAGGTTGGGCCGTCGTTGACGGTTGTGGGAGGCGTCCTGGACCCTTGGGATATGGACCGTGTGGAGGACTGGGGCGTCGTGGTGCCCTGGGACATTGACCGCGACGTCAACGGCGGCGTCGGCATGCTGCTACCGTCAGACCATGGCGACATCAACGGCGCACCCGGATCTCTATTCTGAGGTGAAGGCGGTCGAGCACCAGGTGGTAGCGGCAGAGTAGCAGACTGCGGAGCTGTCGCGTACTGCGCGTAAGGTATATGCTCCTCGAAATACTGCGCGGCCCTCGAGGGTGGTGGCAGAGACTGTCTCGCAGGCGACGCGGACATGGGTCCAGATCGCAACGAAGGGTGAATGCTGTTCGCGGGATGAGTCGGCATCTGTGGCGCGAAATCGTCCGACGGGGTCTTTCGATGCCGACCTTCAGCAGATCGCGTCTCAGATCGTCTTTCAAGTCGTCCTTCCGATCGTCCCTCAGGCCGTACCTCGGATTGACCATGTCCTTCGGACTGCGCAGTTCGTATCACGTAGGGATCTTGCGATCGAGGCGACGGTGAGCGTGGCGAAGGCGCACCAACCTTGGCTACCCTCGTGTGAGCAGATCCGTATTGCACGGTGGGAGGCGACTCGCCGAGGGGCGCTGGTGGTAACGGAGGCGACTGGTTAGTAGGTTGGAAGAGCACAGGCGCATGTGTGATCAGATCCTCCATAAGAGTATCCTGCATTACGCCGTCAGGATCGGTGCACAGCAGTGACAACACCCAACGTACCTTCCAGCTCTGAACGCTCAGCAGATCGTTGCTCCCTTTCGGCATCTCATCCTCACCGAAGATCACGGTGCCAAAGCTAATCGCTAGATTGCGCGCGTCCATCTTGTTCTTGTCGGCACGGGCAGCCACGCGCGATAGGTGTTCTACGATCGCTTTCAGCGTGGCTTGGTGGATGGGAGGAAGGCGCCGGATTTTCGAGCGCAGGAGCTGGAAGCCACTCTGGAGATGCTCATCTGAGGGTGGGTTCTGAGTATGATTGGCTTTTAAAAGAACCTGTATAACTCACCAATGGCATCAGTGTGTTGAATACGATCTTGCATTGGGAACCGGAAGACAGGATCTGGAAGCTCTCGCAAGTACAACTTCACAGATCGTCAGTGAAATGATGTTTCTTTACGCGTACTTAGAACTCACTTTAAGTAAGGATGAAATGGCATAGACGTCATCGTGCGGAGCGTGGAAAGTGAAGGCTGCCTCATTGCGTTCGATCTTATGTTGAAGCTATATCCGAACCGATGAGTCAGACCCATGAAGAATAGAAGACATAGAAAGCACTTACATCCAGAACAGCGGCATGTCTTCCGGAGACCTAAAACAGGTCATTTAGAATCTTTAGAGTTCTCGATAGAATGAATGACGTACCCGATATATACCCTCCGTATTCATTCCCCTCTCCTCAATCTCCTGAATACAGATCTTGACGATCTTGGGAATCTCGCCATCGGGTAGTCCTCTCGACGTAGCATAATCCACCAGGGTAACTCCGAAGACCAAGTCCGGACACTCGCCGACATGGTAGTTGTAGTAATAAATAGGCTTCGGCATTGCCGCAGACAGCATACGCGGGATGCGAGCCGTGAGGACGATGGCGTCCTGCTGTGGAGAGATCTTCTCGGATATACGGCGCGCGTGTTCGCAGAGTTGGGCTTGTGAGACAAGGGTTGCGCTTATGTCTGGCGTCAGAGAGAGATAGTAGGGGCCGTGAAACTGAGACGCACCCGAGATTATTTGTATACCGCTCGAGTACTTGCTTCACTGTCTCGGCGGATTCGCGAACAAACATTTCCACACTCTGTATTCGCAGTCAATAAACATCTCGGCTCCGAGTTAGATGCCACGTACGTTGTAGCCACTCTCCAACAGCTTCACTCTTCGTATCCGCAATGTCTCAAGCCAATGCACTGCTTTCCGGTACTCCTTGTCTGAGAACCGAGTAAAGGCTGAGTGAGCTCTACGTTGACACGGGTATATGACAGGACGCTCACCCGCATCATCGGCTTCCCGCTTCGCTCGAACCGACCGCAGTGCAGTGTCCGAGCGACCGCTCAGGGTATCTTTCACATTGTTCTTATCCAAGAACGTCATAAGTTGATTCATGTGCTTCTTGCCTGTATGATTCATGAGATTCTGAGGAGATCCGTGAGGTATATTGATACATACCTTGATGGGCAAGATCCTGCAATGCCGAAGACGAGGAAGGGGACCGATTTCGGGTGACAGGTATAGTGCCGGACGCTCGCCGTTCTAACGGACGCAGAGGCTGAGGCGCAGTTACAATAGGTCGGCTTGGAGGCGGGTTGTTAGTTTTCACGTTCGAAAACGGATGATGGTTCTCCATGGTTGCGCTAGGAGACAGCGGAGGTAGCTGCGCAGCTGCCGTCTTCAGGTCCTGTACGATGCGGTCAGTCGCATGCGCAGGCAATCGCAGGGGAGCACGTACCTCTACATCCTGCGACTTCTTCAGGTATGCACGCTTGAGCTTCGGGTACACGTTCTCGCTGTAGTCGGCGTGGGCTGTGATGGCATCCTTGAGATCCTCTCGTATCCGTTTCCGAATGCGCTCTTGCGTCTCCTGAAAGGATCGGGGAACGTAAGATTCAACCGTAGTAGAGAAGGAAGTCAAGCTCACCTTGAGCGAGAGAAGGGGATTAAGGACCTCTGTAGAGAGCGTGGAGATGAATGCAACACGGGTATCGGCCTCTGAAGTCGAATCGTCGGCAATGGCTACAGCAGACAGAGACTGGAGTGTACGCACCTCGTTCTATGTTCTCTCGTATCTCTGTCCAAGCACCACGAGCACTCGTACTCTCCGATCGTGAATCCAAATATAGGTCGATGGACTTCGCCTTTTTGTGAAGCTTGATCAGGGAGTCAACACTGGATAGTGACGATGGTCAGCGGCGAGTGCGAAGGAGATCTGGATGGAGAACTCGTACTATATTTCCTCTATCCTCCTCCTAAATAGTATCACGAGGTGAGCACAAGCCAGACGCGGATAGATTACGGAACAGAACGAACCGTTCCTGAAAGAATGTAATATATGAATCGTTGAGGATGCGTAGATGAGAGTCGAACAAGGCGACGGGGCTGTCTGGGATGTCGGAGGTAGATGCACGGGGTGTTTGGGGCTCCTGGGAGGCCATGAGAGGCAAGCCAGTCGCGAAGGGGGATGAAGGGGGATGAGAGAAGGGACGAAGGGCTGAGGGAGGACGAGGTGGCTGTAGGACCTTCCCCGCACCCTCGGACGCGGCGGAACATGAGGGCGTCTACGGGCACATTCACGTGCGTTTGCCATAAAAGGCAGCTAGGAACAGGCGCTGTGTTTTTGCAGAGCGCAAGGCAGGCCAAGGAACGGCACCGCGTGGGTGCTGGATGCGATCATCTTTCGTTCTCACCGCTATCATCCTCTCCCAGATGTATGCTTCTATCCCTTTTTTGCCTTTTTCATCACTGGACAACCCCCAGGAATCCACGTCTTGTTTCTAAGTATGCTGCTCTTATGTCCTACAACATGACCGGATCTGTGGCCGGAGCATAGTCAGCCTGCGGACTCAGGATTGTACGTACAGCGTACACAGAGTCTGATAGAGATCTTCCTTCAACTCTTTGCCCCGACGGTTAGATACGTTTTAATTGAATTGTAGCGCTCCTTAGCGCAATTTGTAATCAGATGTCTACCTCTTCAAGACGCGTAAGTTTCGCGACGTGACCTCCGCCGGGTCCGTAGAAGACCACCCACGTACACCTCTACGCCCTCTTGACTCACACCTTCATCTTCTCTGGGCTCCAGACGGTTACGCGTCCCCTACTTAGTCCTTCACGTACCCCTCCCAGTCGCTCATTTACGGGTACTACGTTCTACTTCTTCCTTCCACGTCTGTGCAGCCTTTCAAGCTGTGTTGAACGTTGGCTGTCATGTCCCTGCTCTCGGGGGACCTCTCCTGGTCGTGGTTCGGCTCCCAGCAAGTCGTTCTGCAAAACAACTACCTCGCATCCATACGACATTCGCATGCCACGAAGTTTGTCGCCTTATCTTTCCCTCCGCATACATCGCCTAAAATTTTGAAAATTTGCACTGCAGCTCGTCCACCACTCCCTTTGAGACAGTTCCGTACGCATTCGAAGCTTCCTATGTTCCCTTAGCCGCCGTCGCTCTCTCCTGCCTCTGGATAGTCGCATTTGGCCTCATCCATGGTATTGCCCGTCTTCGCACGTCGTCCTCAAAACGGAATGGGGGGCTAGAGTTGAACGGAGAGGATGCCGAGGATGTTCCGCCGCCATCTCAAGATTATGTTGAGTCGCTCGGTGGTGTCTCAATTTTCTGCTTCAGAGTAGCGCGCGCTCTGGCTTGCATTGCACTGCTCACTCTATCTTCTGTCACGCTCGCTCGCGATGAGCACTGGTACGAGAAGTTGGGAGAGAATGCGAGTCTGCTCCGGGTTGGAATCACTGTCCTTTATGTACGCTCATTATATCAACATTTCCCCGTTTCACTTACTGACCAGATATACATCAGGCCTATGCAACTCTCTTGGCTTTTGGTACCGTAATGACAGAACCTGCTCGTGCGCGGCGTAGCGTCAGGCATCTCATCTTCGTCCTTTTCGGAGCTTTCTTCACCTTGGGCTATCGGAATCTGTGGCCTCTCGCAACGTTTACCCTCTCTCCCATTGATCCTGATGGTACTCCCTTGGTATGGGCTGAGATCGCCGTGTTGACATTCGCCACGATCCTCGTACCGCTTCTCGTGCCTCGTCAATACATTCCCTACGACCCCAAAGTGCGCCAAATCTGTCTCCTTTTTTCGCATTCGTTGTAACAATCTCTGATCGTATTTGACTCACAGGACCCAGCCCCGGTGCCAAACCCCGAACAGACGGCATCCGTATGGTCGCTGTGGATTTACAGCTTCCTGGATCCCATTATTTTCCTGGCGTACCGCATTCCCCACTTGTCCCTCGACCAGCTGCCCCCTCTGTCTGACTATGACCGTGCCAAGAACCTGGTCAAAAGGAGCTTCAAGGTAACTTTTATTGCTTTACGCAGTTCCCATTCAGCGTACTTACCTGATTTGTTCAGCATCTCGATCCATTCCTCGTAGGCAAGAAACGACACCTTTTCTTCGGCCTCATGACTGTTTTCCGTAGGCACATCTCGCACGTCGTTTTTATTCACACAAATTGACGCGTTCGCATAGGTTGGGAATATGTGTCCCTCGCTCTTTTGCTATGTGCTAGAGTCTTGGCTACCTTTGCAAGTCCATTGGGCATCAACAGACTGCTGAAGTGGGTTGTCCGTGTATACACTCTATGCTACTTGCTCACAAGATTTCTGCTAGTTACATGGAGACTGGAGGCGAAGACGCTGTCATCCGCCCTTGGTTCTGGATCCTCTGGCTTTTCTTGGGTCCCGCTCTCGGGTCCATCGCCATCCAGTGGTACATTTTCGTCGCAGTAAGTGTGATCCCCCTCTTATACCGTGGAGACCTTACTTATACCGTTGTCGTCACAGACCGGTATGATGGTCAAGGCGCAAGGCATCCTCACGCAACTCCTCTTCGACCACGCCCTCCGTATCCGCGTCAAAGCCGACGCTCAAAACAACGCGTCCGCGTCCACCACGTCCACAGCAGCACCCACTCCCGACAACGCGTCCATCGCAGAGGGATCCAACTCCAACGACAGCGGCGAGGAAACCGCTGGAAGCGTCCACAGCACCGCGAAGGGCAAGCAGAGGGAGCCATCGGCTGCATCATTGTCCAGTACCGCTACGAAAGTCGATAAAGAGAAGGAGGATTCGAAGGAGAAGACGAACCTGGCGGGCAAGTTGAATAACTTGGCTACGACGGATATGGAGTCCCTTGTGAATGGACGCGATTTCTTGTTCGTTAGTGAGTGGCTCTTGCTGTTGGATAGAGGTTGTTTCGAGACTGACACATCTTAAGTCCTGTACATCCCCGTTCAGCTCGCCTTGTGCGTTATCTTCTTGTACCAGATTCTCGGATGGAGGTACGTGAGGATGGTCGCTCCGTCGCCGAAGCCTTCTCATTAATGGACTTAGTGCCTACGTCGGACTGGCCGTTACTGCGTTGATGTTCCCTATTCCGGGACTCATCGCGAGCCGAATCCAGAAGACTCAAGTGCAAAAGATGAAGAAGGTAAGCGTTCATGTGCATGTCAGATTGCTTGAAGCTCATATGATCATAGACCGATGCGCGTGTACAATCAGTCACTGAAAGTAAGTCCAAGTGATCATCTACTCGACTGAGTTCTGACCAACCTTTTATAGTCATGAACGTCATCCGTATGATCAAGCTTTTCGGCTGGGAGCCCAAAGTCAACGACCAGATTGCGGACAAGCGAGAAGAAGAGCTCGTTTATGTTCGTCGCTTCAAGCTGCTCGAATTAGCCAACGGTGTCACGAAGTGAGTAACACGAGCGTGGTGAATTGGACGACGATACTGACGAGGAATTAGCTTCTTTTTGCCCTGCGTTACCATGGTGGTCACATTCTCTCTCTATGTAAGTCGGATGATTGGATGCGAGGATACCGTCCTAACGTCTTCTCTAGACCCTCACGATGAAGCAAACGCTGACAGGTAAGTTTCTATCTTTCCAACTCTGACTGCGTTACTGACTCTTCGTAGCGTCGGTCGTCTTCTCTTCCATGGTTGGTGAGTAGATCATGTCTTGGTTTCGTTTTGACTTGCACTTACATCCGATTGCAGTCTTCGATCTCCTCAGGGACCAATTGCACACCATCTTCGGAATGTTGCCCGACCTCATTCAAGGTAAAAGCGCAATATTTGATCATTTGCAATCACATCTGACATAACCTCGCAGCTCGCGTCTCTTTGGACCGTGTCAACGACTTCCTGCACAATGTAAATCTCCACGTTTCTCTTCGATCGATCGCAGTAACCCTGACAGAGCCTATACTCTAAACAGACCGAGCTTCTCGACGAATTCGCAGAGAAGCCTGAAGGCGCGGAACAACTCTCCATCGAAGCCGCCGTTCCTGACCCCAGCATCATCGGTTTCCGCGACGCGTCTTTCACTTGGACGAGCGAGAACGGTGGTGCTTGGACTCCTGGATCAAGCCGTCGTAACTTCATGCTCAGGATCGACGACGAGTTGACCTTCAAGAGGGGACATATGAATTTGATCGTTGGTGCTACTGGTACCGGGAAGACCTCGCTGTTGATGGCGCTCCTTGGTTCGTTGTTGCCTCGTTGCTGCGCAGAGCTCACAGTTCTGACATCATGTGCAGGTGAAATGCATTACATCCCGTCCGGCCCTACGTCATACTTCAACCTTCCTCGCGACGGCGGTGTTGCGTACGCCTCGCAGGAGTCTTGGGTACAGAACGAGACCATCAAGGACAACATTCTGTTCGGTTCGCCCTTCGATGAAGAGCGATACAAGAAGGTCATCGAACAGTGCGGATTGAAGCGTGACTTGACTCTCTTTGAAGCTGGTGATCAGACTGAAGTCGGTGAAAAGGGTCTCACTTTAAGGTACTTAATAATATTATCTCCATCTTTCATGTTGCTGACCAGAACTATGATGATAGCGGTGGACAGAAGGTAGGACATCACATGAATAGCCTCGCCACAGTACTCAATTCCTTTGACAGGCTCGTATTACTCTCGCCCGTGCGGTTTACTCCAGAGCCGAAATCCTGCTGTTGGACGACGTGCTCGCAGCTCTCGATGTCCACACCGCCAAATGGATCGTCGACAAGTGCTTCCAGGGTGATCTCATTCGCGGCCGAACGGTTCTCCTCGTCACCCACAACGTGGCCATGACCAGCTCTATTGCCGATTTCATCGTCTCCATGGGATCCAACGGACGCATACTCAGCCAAGGATCTCTTTCCAGCGCTCTGGCGAAGGACAAGAAGCTGTCGAAGGAGCTCAAGGAAGAGACGAAGCAGATCGAGAAGATCGAGCATGAAGTCGACCCTGTTGAGCCCACGGCTCCGGAAGCGAGTAAGCCAACGGACGGAAAACTCATCGTCGCTGAGGAGATCTCGGAGGGACATGTTGGTTGGGCCGCACGTAAGCGTCCTCTGTGCATCCTCCTTCGAACATAGCTCACATTATTGTTTCAGTCAAGATGTGGTTCGGCAATATGGGTGGTGACTACGCCATCTCGTTCTGGTGCATCTTCCTCGGCGCCATGATGGTCACTCCGGCGATTGAGATATATTGTACCTGGTATCTCGGATACTGGGCTCATCAGTACGAGTTGGTCGACGATCCGTCTGAGGTTTCCGCACCCTTGTCAGTATCGCAACAGATGTTGGTATGCGTTTGTTCTGACGTATTTGTTGCAGCCATCTTGCGGTGTACTCGATCGTGATGTCCTTCTCCGTCACGGTGTATCTCATTGGGGTATCTGTATTCATCTACGGGTGCTTGAGGGCTTCTCGCACCATACACAAGCAACTAGTAGGCACTGTTCTCGGAACAACATTGAGGTGCGTACTGGCTTCCAGTTTCTTCTGCACCGTGAGCTCATGTCAACTCTTCTAGATGGCTCGACACTACTCCTATCTCTCGTGTCATCACAAGGTGTACTCAGGATATCCAAGCTGGTATGTTCCAACATGTCTCAGCGCTGCACGTCGTTCGTCACTGACGCCTCTCATAGTTGATGGACCTATGGGCCAATACTTTGCCTGGGTTTGCGAGATCACCTCCCTCGTCGTCATCAAGCTCTTATCGGTCGTCTTCGTATCCCCGATGTTCCTTATTCCCGGTCTTCTCGTAACCATCCTCGGAGGCTGGTGCGGACAGATCTACATGAAGGGACAGCTTTCCATCAAGCGAGAGATGAGTAATGCACGTGCACCTGTTCTAAGCCATTTCGGCGCTGCTATGACTGGATTGAGTACGTCTCCCTCACTATCTCCTCTCAACCACGTCTGATTCATGTACATTTTCGAAGTCTCCATTCGTGCCTATGGTGTCCAGGAGAATTTCAAGCAACGTTCATACGAGCGCATCGACCGGTTCACGTCAGCTGCCAGGACGTTCTACAATCTCAACAGATGGGTCTGCATCCGTATCGAGTTCCTCGGTGGCCTTTTCGCGGCTGGTATCGCGGGATGGCTCTTGTACGGCACCGGCGTCGACGCTTCCAACACCGGTTTCGCCATGAACATGGCCGTTGGATTCAGCAACTTAATTTTGTGGTGGATTCGTCTACTGAACCAGTTCGAAGTTAGCGGGAACAGTTTGGAGCGTATCGAGCAGTACCTCATCATTGAGCAAGAGCCGAAATCATCTCCAGAGGGTATCCCACCTGCGTACTGGCCAGCAAGTGGTAGCTTGAACGTCGAGAAGCTCTCGGCTCGTTACTCGCCCGATGGCCCGAAGGTCCTCAAGGACATCAGCTTCACGATTGATTCTGGAGAACGCGTCGGCATTGGTGAGTCGTCTGCCGTTAACGTTCTCAGTGTCAGCCTTCACTCGTCTGACCCTTATTCCTCGCAGTTGGTCGCACTGGTAGTGGAAAGAGTTCATTGACACTCTCCCTCCTGCGCTGCATTTTCACCGAAGGCAACGTCATCTTCGATGGCCTCAACACCAGCAAACTCAACCTCGACGCGCTCCGTTCCAGCATCACCATCATCCCGCAAGTCCCGGAGTTGCTCAGTGGCAGCCTCCGCCAGAACCTCGACCCCTTCGATCAATACGACGACGCATTGCTCAACGACGCGCTCCGCGCTGCGGGGCTGTTCTCACTGCAGAAGGATGAAGATGACGGCCGGATAACTTTGGACAGTCCCATCTCGAGCGGCGGCGGCAACTTATCTGTTGGACAGCGTCAGATCTTGGCGCTTGCGAGGGCCATTGTCAGAAAGAGCAAGTTGTTGATTTTGGATGAAGCGACTTCTGCTATCGGTATGCCACTATGATATTACTTAGTACGGATTCTGCTGACGAGACGAACGCAGATTACGAAACCGATACTGTCATCCAGACGTCCTTGAGGAAAGAGTTGGACAAAGATGTAACGCTGCTGACTGTGGCGCATCGTCTGCAAACGATTATGGACGCGGACAAAATCATGGTCTTAGATGCAGGCCAAATTGTGAGTGGCTTATCCTCCGCATTGAGCAGTCCATTGACAATGACATCAGGTCGAATTCGGCAAACCCCACGATCTTTTACAAAACGAGAAGGGTACTTTACGCTCATTGGTCGACGAGAGCGGTGACAAAGAGAATTTGTACGCTATGGCTGCAGGCCACGCATCGAAGTGAAGGTAGAGAGGTTCATCTACATCTTAGAGGGCATTTGCTGTATATATCCCTATATCATTCCTTGCATATGTGTTCCGAATAGTCCAATGCAATCTGTTGATTCGCAGACACAGCGAGGTACGAAGATGGCTACGCACATTGACATGCACGAAACAAACCTGCCACTCGCTGCAAGGAAGACAGATAGTCTCATACCAAGACCGTCAGCGCCGGCGATAGCGCTGACGGTCTTGTCGCAAAGTAGGGCTTTTGATAGGGTTGTGTTTCGATACAAATTTTGATAGAGCAAGTTGTTACTTTTGTATGCGGACGCAGGCGCCATCAGCCGCAAGCGATGATTTTGATTCAATCAGCCCATAGAAAATTTCTATCAAAACACAGCCCTATCACAAGGCCTACCTTGCGACAAGCCCCTCTCGCGTTACTCGAGGAGGGGCTTGATCTGAGCCTAGGAAGACAGATCAGATCTCATCGGGAAGTCGTTGCCTTTTCGGGCAGACTATCGAATTTCAAATTTGCTGACTGTTACCCTCCGAGTCTGACTTGCAAACATGGTGGTACTGAGCCGCTTTGCATACTACACTGCTGTTCTGAAGTAGGTTTGTCTTTGTATCTGGATGCGTCTGCGATGAGCAGCAAGAAATGATGACCACGATGACAGTTGATCATCGCGACTCTCGCTGGCGCTGGCTTCAGACTTGGGTCGGCCGACTCACGTTTTGTCTATGCTGCCAGTGGTTGTTGCAATAAAATCTCGCGTAAAAGTAGCCGTCTAGAGACGATGAGACGGTACGTGTGACGAACGGTAGGCCCGGTCGCGAGACCTAGTATCACCACTTGGTCCACGCCGGACCGTTCCTGGGTAGGAACCGATTTTGAGCCGCTGCAATCGACTCAAAGCAAGCGTAAGTTTAGGATCAGAGAACAAGTTCCAACTGTCGCATCCAAAGTCGCGATGAGCTCGACGTTCAACGTGAAAATTTGCACCTCTTAGATGCGTATGGCACTGCCTACGATAAGCACTATTGAACTCTAACATCAGTAAAAAATTCCAAGAGAAAGAAGGGTAAAGTGAGAGAACGTACTCTCTGGTCAGAACCCACTCACGACACAGAATGGTAGGCGTAGGTTGGAGCGGGAGGCACTTGGGTTTGCTTTTGGAGGAGGAGGAGACGGAAAGGTAAAGAGTTGAGAGCGCGGCGTACGACAGTGGACAGCGTCCAAGGTGCGTGCGCTCCAATGAGAATCGCATCGCTCCAGGATAGATCCTAGAGTGTTTCTGAACAAACATTCCATTGCACAGGCGATTCGAATGGGCTGCGTGCCAGAGAACTGCGCGCGGTGGTACCGCAAGTACCGATGTTGTCGTCAATCCAAGATAAACAGTGCCTCTTTTCTACCGCGCGAAGAAGCGTGAGGAGACGTCAAAAACAGGACGTCCTGCGCGTGTAAAGATCTGCAATGCTGTGATTCTGAAATGAACACCCCAAGTACGCTCGACTCGGAGCCGACACGCGCATTTCTCAATATCCATACCGGAGTCTCACTGCAGCACTGAGAAGAATACTTCCGGGAAAATCATGATAAACAGAGATATGAAGGGTGAAGGTGGTTATGCGATGGTGTATTGCGAACTTGCAGACAAAATGGGCGGCCATGCCACAAGTGCAACCGAGCAAGCGCCAAAGTGCGAGAGCCAATCAGATGGCTTCCATGCCGAACACATGCCGGACCGCCAGACCCGACGTTGCCAACACGAAGGCGCGCCGGTGCTCTTCAACGCCAGCCGGCCCAGCCCGCAGTCTGTCAGTACAGCCTTGGATGCAGATCCAGGATACGCGTGAACCACGCCCGGCTGAATGACTGCTTCTATGAATCCTTACGGACCTGGCGCAAGATCCACCGCGGTAACGAGATTTTATCCGCCGCTGTGCTGTACAATAATTGCCACTGGCAGTCGTGGACGTCACTCGAGCTAACAGAAAAACTCGAAGGTATCTTCAAGTAGGTTTTAATCTCCGGGCACAGTGCAACTCTCTCATCTGTTGGCTTCTCCAGGTTGTTCTCCTCGGAATTGAACTCCGAGGCTCAGTCAGAGGTCTTCGAACCTAGTTGTGAGACGCAACACTTGCGTCGGAACATCTGCGAGACTGCAACCAATCCGGGTATAAGGTATAGGTCACTCGATGTGTTCAATTTTGACAGGTCGCATGGTAATTGACCATGACCGCCTTGAGGCTGTCCCCTGTGGTGTGGGGCACGCGCGCATCGAATGTGCCTGTTTGCCTCACTGTCTGCTTGCGATAGGTCCCCGTGGACCCACCTTCTAAATGTATTTTTCAGTTCGCCGCTCATCGTTCAATGGCAGTGCAAAGACTGACTCAAAGCAGCTTCGATTCATACAAGAATGAATATGATCGTGCCGACTGTGGGCCTTCAACGTGTAATAAGGCCGATACTACAGCACCTGACAAAGTGTCACCTTCCGCAAGCTATGGTCTAGGGCATCGGTCTATGTATCTTCCTCCGGTAACTCGTGAGTGTTGCGCCCCGACAGTACGTCACTGGTGCTTTCTAAATTATTGGTTCTCAATCTAGACACAGGTCGGAAGCATCGACCCCCAGAAAGCAACGTTCTTTTTATCACAGCCAACGACACTTTGATTAGACTCCACGCGGTCTCTATCCGTAAGCTATCGTTCACCCGAGTGAATTCCCACCACTCACACCTTTGTCTTTTGAGTGCAGCGACCTTCTGCTCGTGAATGAGCCATACCGCAACCGGCTCGACAATCCGGTTCTATGCTCCGAACTTCGAAGCCGCTGGTGAACTCATCGTCGTAGGTGATAGAGTAACCAGTCGAAAAATGGCTGGCCGTGTTGTGGCCAATATTACTCCGCCTCTTTGCACGGAGCCAACACTGTGCCTATCTTCGCAAATTCATCGAATGGGACGTCAAGATCATTCTCACCGTACGTCGCATGTTTCCCGCCAACATGAGTTCCTTCTTCGCCGAATATATCCGACGACAGATGTGCCAGCTGACGGAGAATTGCATGCAGAGCCTTGTTCGCGTTCTCGAGTATGTGGCTTACAAGCGAGCTTCTCCAGAGACGCCGATCTTTAGCTTCGCTTCCAATTTGCTCTGGTGGTCCGTGGTACTGTCCTCACCACATTCTCTTGCAGCGACAAGCTCGACGCGGAGCAGAAGCTCGAGGCCCATTTTACTGCCAACTACGAAAGCCATCCAAATTGGGAGAAGGCGGCTTTGGTATTGCGAAGTGCGTTCCTCGTGTTTTCATTGAGGCGATGCGCGGTTACTGTCACTTTACTGACACGTCTTACGAGACACTGAACGAGCGGAAGACGAGTCGATCGCGTTGTCGAAGTTGGCAGTGCGAGAACGATAATGAAATACATTGAATATACGCGTGGACTTACAAGGTTGGCTTCGTATTACTCCTGGCAAAATTTGCCCTGAACTGATATGGATGTACAGAAGACGCCGCAAAAACCACCGACGTTGTTGACTCTCTTTGTTTGGCGAAAAAGCATTTTCTACCGCGGTGTCCTCGTTGGCAGTGTCGCGCAGTAACGCGGACTTCCTTATCTTCCGCTCAGACTCTCTTCGGCCGACAGGTCATTTTGACGTATCCAGCTTGGAGGATATGAACCGCCTCACCAGTTCTTACAAGATAGTTCCCGCCGTTGACAGATTGTTGAATTCTACCCGGGGAAAGATGCTTGGCGCCACCTTTGGAGCTAAAGGCACGCCAGAAAGGTGGTCACCGGTCACTGGTGACCCGTATCACGTAGGACAAGGGAGGTACCGACTCAGTTACTTTATGATACCAAACTTGAATGCAACTACAGCGACGAAGCCGAGCGCGATGTAATTGACGGTCCAAAGACGAAAATGTGCGAACAATGCAAGAGGAAGAGGTTGTAAGAACTCAGTTAACAACCAGAATGGGGCTACATGAAATCGAACGTGATTGTACAGGATGCTGGCCCAAACACGATGGTGGTGGCTTGCCAGCGGGTTCTTAGCGAGCGCGACTGGATGACCAGGCAGCATCTCGAGGAGAACGTGAGAAATTACTGATTAGAACTCGACGGCCTTCCGCAACGCCTATACAATAAGAAGATTTAGAATGAGTCTTGCATGTATGGCGGAAAGCGTAGAAGTCGGGATTGATCACTGCCACCGTCACTCTGGTGGCATTGCCAAACTTGCGAGCGCGCCGGTTGATACGGTACGGTCCAAGAGTCGCACGATCTCGATCGCATCGTAAATGTGGTTGCTGATCTATTTTTAGCTACAACAGAGTGCCAGCTTGGTTGAAACACGCACTCCATGCTGGTGTATCTGTGGAATCCCTCATGGTTGTACTCGCCATGGAACCCCATCTGGCATTCGCTTGAGAGATGAAGGCGATTTTCACGGAAGTGATTCATGAGTTTGCCCGCTGGCACACGGCAATTCGGTTGATGAGGGAGCGGCGACTGCTCGTCATAGGCAGGGGTATCAATAGACGATGCGTAAACTATGTGAGCAAACGATGTGTGAAGAGGAGGATGCGGCATAAAATGCATAACGGATAGGGCAGTGCGAGAAAGTCTGCTTCATCCTCTACGGTTGGTAAGCCTGGTACTGCTGGTATGGCTGATATGGCGGGCGAAGCTCATGGTCACCGCTAAGCACTTCAGTGCTGGGACCCCTCCCTTCTGCCTGGTTGAAGTCCTTATCCAGAGGTACTTTGGTACCAACAAACAGGTAGGTCGAGACGGTCAGGAGCTCCGGTATGACTGACATGGCCATATAGATCTCCCACGAACCCGTGCTCGCGCTATACTTCGAGAGAGAATTGCGCGTTGCTGGCGAACCGGGAAACGACGTCGGTGAAAAAGCTGACAACACGCCGTAGAGCGTGCGGATGAAGAGAAACGGCAGCACGGCAGAAATACCGGCAAGCAGCTACGGCGAGAACCTGTAAGTCGACGGCTTAGGTACAATCGTGCGTGACAAAACTCACCGTTCGCCTGTGCTTCATGATCCTGTCTTTGAGGCTCCAGAGATACCCGTGGGTGAGTGCCACTAGGGCGTAGAGTATCCCGAACAAGACGGCGCCAATGTGACGGAAGTTCGTGGCGCTGTCGACGTCTTTCTGTGTCTTCGCGTTGCCGAGATTGACACCACCGACGACGGTGAGAATCAAGGCCACTGTCGACAGAATACCAAGCAGTCGAAGGACTTTCACGAGCCGGCCTGACTCGCTTACGCCTTGACCACTAGGAAGAAATAAATGAGCATGTAGACGTGTATGTGAGACGTAAAACAACCACATACATGGTGCTCAAAAATCCCAGGGTAGCCAGCATGAGCGGGGATAATCCTACGCCTTCGAGGATGGTGAAGGTGGTGACCAAGGTCGCGCTTGGGTTCGACTGCTGCTCTGATACGACGTGAATCGCGCCTCCGACGATGCGCACTATATCGCGGTGAGCCACGGAAGACGGAATGAGATAATACGCTCGTACCCAGCGACAGGATGACCAGGAATATCCATCCTGCCCGCCTCCTTATCCCATGGCGAGCCACTAGGACGGCGGAGAAGCAGAGGATTGGAACATAGATGATAGCTTGAGCGAGCGCGACTACACCGCGAGCATTGAGACCCATCTTCGTCAAGAAGGATGGGGAAAATCAGAGAAGAGAGGATGTTTATGAGAGGAAACTGAGACGTATTTCCTGGTCGACTTGGTCGCGTTCCCTTTATACACTGGCGGAGAGTGGCTTTTGGCCAACGTGCCTACCGGAGAAACTGCGTGTGAGCAGAATCGTCGATACGCGCTGCCCCATCCAGCAGACAAAGGCAAGCACCGTGTGGCATGGAGGCGATGCTCAACTTGTCCGCCTGTCGGTGGGGCCAAACAACCTCGGGCTGCATGGCTCCAAGGCTCGAGCTAACCATCCGCTGTTCGGCAGTAATCCAGAAGTAACGCGCATAACGCTGTGTGACCTGCAGTCTTCTGCTGCCAGCGGTTGTGCGCGACTTCTGCAGCTGTCGAACAGCCTGCGCTCACATTAATTCCTTTTCTTCTTCGCAAAGATCTGTGAGATCAATCTGCGACGGACCTGTGCAAGCCGGACCCGACGTCTTCCACGGTCCTTCATAGAAACACGGACCCGACTGCCTTGCACCGCCTTGCATTCTTACTTCGGGTTTTCGTAACGAGATATGCGCTAGAAGACATCCGTGCAGCGACACCGTGGGCGACACTAAGATGCGTATCAAGGCCGCGCCCGGGGACACAAAAACAGCACGCTCAGCGATCTTGCAGCGATCCTCCCCGCTTCGCTTTTGCGAACTGCGCAGTTGCCCGTAAATTGAATTCGGACCAGTGCTGAGAACCACGCTCCACGCGAAAAGGCAAGAACAAGCTGTACTTCAGCCTTGGAAATGTGTAAACACGGTCTGGTCAACGGGAGAATCCATACTTCTGAGATGAGGACAGACCTTGCGCTCGTAGACTCCTACTCAGTACTCACCACTGTACGCACAGGCCAATGGCGCCTTCAAGATGGTGACAGCCAATAGTGCGAACGTATTGAATCCATATCTTGATGACCGCTACCTGATAAGCCAAAATCATGAATCCGGTTTCGATTCTGCAGGAAATGCGACTCCGAAGGCTCGCCACAGCCTGCTATCGCGGTTGCCTGCAAAACGACCGTCAGTCGCAGAATCCTTGATTCATCCTGGAAATATCCCGACTTGTGTGATGGTAAAGGATCGTGTGGCGTGAAGACGTAGTCCAAGGTCAAATCGAGGAGGCTGCAGAGTCCGTCTGGTCCGAGTCGCCACGTGAAGGTGGCAGCAACAGACGCCGAACCTCGTACCAAACCACCAGCGCGTACATGTCAATGATTCTGTGAATATGCATCCAGCTATTCAAGACAAACCACCCTCGAGTACGACGGAACATACACACAAAGATCTGCACGGAACACAAGTACAACGCGGTGAGGCAGCGAATCCGGTAACCTAAAAAGCCAATCAAGAGTCCCGAGATACAGGTAACTTCCAGAAGACACGGACAACCAAGCGGTGAGATGGTGCAAGTAGTAGTAGTAGGTAGGCGAATGAGCGATAATAGCAAAAGTGTGTTGTGTGTATATGTGGTGGACATTACTTGATATGTAGTCACGTCTCGACGATAAATTTGTCGTACTTGTCCAGTTTCTTCCTGAGAGGATGGTCCGCGCGCACACCAACTGTCCGGAGTAAGATGGCAAGTTCACCTGCAAGCCGTCTTCGTTCCTCCACGTTCCCTCCCTCCCCTTCCAACAGCTCTTTCACCGCTCTCGCCAGTCGACCCTTCGGCATCTGCGGTCCATTATTCGGATTGGGTATCTTCTTTTTCTTCCCTTTCTTCCCCTTCGGCACAGATAAGAGCGGATCGATACATTCGGTCCGGAAACGTCGATACCCCAGCGTAGAGAGTGGGATCACCCTGTCGACCGTACTCGCAGCTTCTGCATATCCCTCTGCCTGAGCCAGCAACTCTGGTGGACCCCCCTCATGATACCCCCACTTCACGAGCACCTCCATTCTCCTCTCCTTCAGTCTCTTCTGAATCTGGTCGCGGGTATCGTCCTCCTGGATCGACTTGGCCACCGCATCGAATACATCCGCCAGACGGAGCCAGCCCATATCCTCGTCCACCGCCCGCTTGACATAGTGGCGGTTGACATAGTTGAGGAGCCTGTGCACGGACTGGGTACCGGCCGAGAACCGGTTGAAGCACGGAATGAGATAGTGTACGAGGCTTGCATCGTCGTGCGGAGTCCCTAGGAAGATCTCGCGTGCGGTATCCGCGTAGTAGCGGTCCAGCTGCTCATACAGGTCTGTCCCGCTCGTCTTGCCCTTCTCGTACCGCGAAAACGCCGCAGCGGTGGTGGCCACCGTCTTCGGGACGGGCGGGACGTTGTTCGTCGACTCGGACTGGGCGGTGAAGTAGTTGTACACGGCGGTGTGGATGCCCATGTGGTACGCGACGTCGATGGGGGGCGCCTTCGTCGGGGTGTTGGTCGGCGAGCGGACGATGTGGTCGAGCGCGGGTTGGAGGTAGCCCCAGAGTGCGGGAAGGGAGGCGGCGGGGTTGGCGGAGCCCGTGGCAGGGTTGGGCATCGGAGGGGCGGAGGGGGGCGCTTTGGGCACCGAGCTGGACGACGCGGAGGGCGCGATGGAGCTGCTGGAGGCTCCGTTGGTGGTGTAGCTGGTGCTGCCGCTGCCAGATGCGCTGGATGCTGCTCCGTTGGCAGCGGAGCTGCTACTAGTACTGGCACTGGCGGAACCGGAGGGTCCTGCGCTGGAGGACTCCTGCGGTTTGGATTTCTTCTTGCTCATGCCGCCGCGAGTATGGGGGTAATGGGGGAATATGCGGTGGCGAGAGAAGGAATGTGGCGAGCACGGGAGGGACGGTGTAGAGGGAGGAACACAGCAAAGACGAAGACGTCAACTGCCAGGCCACAACGGAGGCAAATTCACCAGGGCACTCGCCGGCCGCGGCAATTTTGGACGCCCACCCTTCCGATCGGTCCAAATCTCATCTGCAAAATTTCTTGTACCTTGTCTGACAAACTCGGAGCTCGTGTGCAATACAAAATAGACGTTCACCTCGACTGACGGTGAGATCAGAAGTCCGTTATACAATAGCAATGCAACTTCATATTCTACACAGCGACTACTTTTCAACCTACAACGGCAACCCACATACCTCGCAATCGCTCCCGCCATGCGTGTTCTCAAACGTACAATGCGGGCATATCCTGATATTATCCTGAGGTGGACTCGCACCGCGCGTCCCTCCCTGTGATGCCGCCTGCTCGCGAGCGATCTGTTCGAACACTTCTGGCGGGATGTCTTCGTCCATAGCCGTGTGTGAGCTGGTCGGTGCAGACGCGCTGGGTCTCTCAGCTGTGCAAGTCAAACAACGTGAGGGGATAGGCGAAAGGATGAGGAATGTAGAGACGTACGAGCCATCTCTTGTGTAAACACCATGAGGTTCCGCCAGCCTTCTGTGTGGATCAGCTTATTGAAAGCTGAAGTGTCGTCCAAATCCGCTGCCGATGCGACTTGTAAGAGGATTTTGATATCATCCTGAACACAGACAGCGTAAGAACAACGCAACGACGCAATAAGAAAATCATGACTTACCGGCTGTAGTAGCTGCGTCGTCTCCAAGAAAGCAACAAGATGCCAATCACTAAGATACCGCAGGAGCTCCGATCTCTTCGAAGAATCCCCACCGCCCGATTCCGTCAACGCCGGTGCACCCAGTCGTGATAGTTCGCGCATCACGCCTTCCATGTTCTGATCTTCAAGACCCGGGCGATTCTCGATGGCGAATTTGGTCGAACGGAAAAGCGGTGATGGCGACTGGGGGAACCCATGCGAGACCTACTCGAGCGAAACGATCAGCTTCGTCACATCCGAAGAGAAAAGCGTGATAGACTCACGTTGACTAGGAGGTACTCCACGGGGAAACAAGGTTTCGCGCTCTTCTTCACTTCCAACCCGTACTCGTTCTTGTATCGGAAGAATACATCGGGGACGTACCGCGCAGAGTCCTCACTCCGATCCTCCTCTTTCACCCTGATGATCCCAGGATCTATGCTCGCCTCGATCATATCCGCTTCTACCATCGCACACGCCTGCTCTGAGACCTGATACGCCGAGATGTCGATCTGACCGTCTTCTGTACCGGTCAGAACGGCTGTGACCATACGTGAGGCGAATGAACCGGTAGGCGACGAGCGTGAAGGTGTAGGGTTGGCCAGTTGGATCTTAGCTGCGAAGATCGCCTCCAGCCCGGCCAAGAAGAACGACTGCGGATGTCTCTTGTAAATATTGACCGTCTTGTCCTCCGGATCCGTGACCAGATCAGTGAAAATATACCCCACAATCGTCAATGGCGCCGACGCCAACTTCGCCAACTCCCTAATCCGCGGCTCCTCCTCCCACGGCAAACCCAACGTCAACCCATCCAAATCACCCAGCTGAGGCGGCTCATGGATCGCCTCCACCACCGCCTTCACGCCCATCGGCACCTTATCGTACGGCTCGTACCGGCCAATCATCCAACCAAACCGCTGCGTGCCCGTCTTCCGCCACGCCTGCAAAAACCGATCCACGATGTCCACCGACGCGATCTCGAGGTGGTCGACCATCCGGAAGGGCTGGCTTTGCAGCGTGATCGCGGACGGTTGGCAGGCGGTGCAGATCCCTAAGGGCCAGTTGGGATGTCCGCCGCTGGGACATGGCACTTTGACTTTGTAGGAGAGAGGGTTGAGCGGGGGGAGGGTCGAGGTGGTGGAGGTCGCTTTGGAGCCTTTGGGTTGGAGTTTCTGGAGGTAGGCGTGGTAGGAAAGGTGCTTGACGTTGTGCTCGGTGTGGTAGCCGGCGTCGTATGGTTCTAGAGGCATGCAATGATCACACATGGCGTTCGGGCCATGCTTACAAAACTGCGTGTCGCGGCCTCGAGGAATCTTGCCATCTTTCGATCGCCAGTACTGGTCAACTGGGTCTTCGGCGACTGTCTCCCACACCTTCTGAGCACGATCACCACCAGAGGATGTCGAAGTTGCGGCTCCTGTTGACTCGACCGGCCTCGCAGCAGCAGACGAGCTGGGAGCAGCGCGTGCTTGGTAACCCACGAAGACAAGATCTCCGTGTCTACATAAAATCAGCGCTGAGATCACCAAGCACGCGAAGAAGCACGCACTTGAGACCGATGTCACTCAACGTCTGGTTCTGCTGCAGCGTCGACGCCAAAGTCTCGTTCCCTCGCGGCACGTTTGAGATGGTCAAAGTCGCAGGCTCTGCATCAGGAGACGTTTCAAGAATCTGGAGAAGATGAGGCGATTAGAAGAGAGGATGCCGTGCTCGGACGTCCTTATCTGCGTACCTTGGCCACGAGTTGGGCGACGGTGTCGTTTGGGGCGAATTCAAAACGAAAGTTGCCGTCTTTGGAACGGACACGGACGAGCTGCGGGGAGTGTGTGAGCGTCACGTGGGGAGGAATTGTGTGCGGTAACTGACCATGGTGGGTGAGTGGCAGGTGAGAGATGCAGCAGGTGTAGTCGTGGTCGTGGTCGTGGTTTGGTGGAGGAGAGCAGCAGCAATGCTGCTTTGACCTGCACAGACGCCCAGGACGCGTCATCGCGACGCGCGTGTCATACATGCTGACACAGACCAATGAGCACGTGATGGACGCGAAAGAATGAGCAGAGCGCCAAAGTCGCGCCGAGTGTCGCTGGAGTGTCGCCATTCTCGACGCGGATGGCGAGCTGGCCACGAATGGGTCCGCCTATCAGCAGCAGCGCGTCGAATGCGTCCCATGGACCGCGGGCAGAGGCCTCCCTCCTCCCTGCTCTCCCTCGCCAGCCTTTCTCGGGCTGCGATGATTGCTCATGGCCCAATTTCATTGCAAATTGCGTGAACAGTCGCTATCAGAAGTCGTCCTTGCAAATGCGCACACAAACGAGCCCCCAGCTCTTCCTTCTCGAGCTCAGACCGCTGCCCAGAAGTCCCCCAACATCTGCCTTCTCACAGCCCATAGAAAACGCGCAGGCTGATCCAAAGCCTCCTCCGCTGCTTTTACTGACATGGATCACCGCTCAACCCACCCCCATCCTACCTCCCAACACTCTCACCCCGCTGCCAGTGGCAACAGCACTCCCAGGCGAAGGTCCCACAGCCAACCCGTCGCGCCCGCTGCCGTTGCCCATCTCGCCAATCCGTATCCTGGCCCCACCAGCCACCTGAACAGGGTACGCCGCTAGAAGCTTGATATCACGAGATCATCTTCCTCAGCTCATCTGACGCTTTTCCACGTTTTGTAGGCGATCCAGCCCGCAGATCAGTTCGACTTCGAGGCGTTTTTGCACCAAGTGCCGACCGGGCCAGAGGGATACGACGAAGACCTTTTCGCCCAGCTCGCAAGCATGTCAGACGAGCAGCATCGGCAGTTACCCACCGCGCCCTCGTCCTCCAGCGCGTTCCAGCCGCCCCACACCATGCCCGTCTTACCGCCGCAATTGCAGCAACTACAGCACCAGCACCAGCAAGGCAGCGGAGGGCAAGCACCGAACCCGCTGCTGACTCAGACCTTCCTCGCCTGGTTGCAATACATGCACCTGCAGAACCAGCTTAGTCACGGGAACCCCCAGCAACCACAACCACACCCATCAGGAGCACCGACGCACCAGCAACAGCCGTTCCTCTATCCCAATATTCCGCAGACGCAAGGATACCCGCAGACCCTGCAGCTGGACGCGTCGACGTCCCAGGCAGGCCCGAGTGCACCGCGCCAGAGACGCGCCTCGACGGCGACGCAGCCGCAGGCGACGGACTCCCCTGGCTCGGAGCCCAATGACGGAGAGGGAGACCAGATTGTCATAGCAGAGGACAAGCGCAGGAGGAACACAGCAGCTTCTGGTGAGTCCACCGTCACGGATTTGCATCACCGCTCACACCACTGATCTCCTTGCGGTGTATACAGCTCGATTCAGAGTGAAGAAGAAGCAGTGGACCTTGAACTTAGAACGGTCGATCACCGACCTATCCGGGCGCGTGGAGGAGCTCGAGCGGGAGGCGGCAGAGCTGAGGCGGGAGAACGGCTGGCTGAAGGAGATCGTCATGCTGAAGAGCAAGCGGTTCGGGTCGGGTGCCGGGAGTGCAGAGCAGGAGGCTTCACCGTCCTCGTCCGAGGAGCGCAGAGACGAGCTAGATAGGGAGGGGGAGGGGAGTGCCGAGCAGGACGAAGAGAGTCATCATAGTAGCTCAGCTGGACCGGATCCGGTAGTAGGCAAAGGCAAAGGACGAGATATCTCATAGACACGCACGAAAGTTCGAGAGAGAGAGACTCAGAGAGCGCATTCACCTCAATCACGGTCGTACCTGTACAAACTATAGCACGCATCATCATCGTTCATCGTTCGTTCTTATATACCTTCCACGGCACTGTCAAGCGAATTCCGAATATTGCCAGCCTGTCTGCCGCATCCAATCCGGACGCATACTATATTCCACCACATGTTCGTCGCCACCACATCTTCG
>RWJN01000560.1:0-20758 GCA_004332605.1 Steccherinum ochraceum
GAGCGTGGGGTCCGCGGTTGGGCGCCTGACTAGTGTGCGAGAGTACCACGTGAACGAATAGCGGTAAGGTAGTAGCGTAACGAGTGAAGCTTTGAGATATTGAAATGCTCTCGGATACCCAGCTGAACAAATATATCCTTCTTCTCGTGAAAAGCTGAAGAAAGCTGACCACGCAGCGTCCAAGCTTGCCAGTGTCGTCTCCGTATGCATCTCGAAGCTTGCTAAGTAGATGAAATCAATCATCGCTCGGATCGCCAAGACGACGTTGATGATACCAAGCAACGCACCAAGGTAAGCCTTCTCCATATCTATCTTTGTGCTCGGTTCCTGTGGCGTTCGCGAGGACAGATATGCCCCTGCGAAAGTGGCGCATGCTGTCGTGCTGCGGCATGGCCTGAAAACGCATGTTCACTTCCTCGACACTGGTTGACACCGGAGCGTGGACATGGCGACGTTCCATCTCAGAGCGTACTGCAGTCACCCCCCACTTGCGTGTGTGGTCACCGAATACACCGTTGTGCAACTGATGAAGGAGATCCGGGGTGAAACAAGAGAAGATGTTGCAGTGCGGGAGGTCGACCCAGAACGGTTCATTCGGCCGAATGCCGTATTTCTCCAACTTGGGGTAATCTACGTTGCCTCCGGCTTCGCGCATGATTCGCACCGTCTTCTCGGGATCACGGAGGACAGAATTAACTGGGTTAGGATCGCCACGCCCATCTACTGCGACTGTACATCGAGGACATCGGTTCTCCTTGACGCATGCAACCAGACATTGCTCTGGAAAGTCCGCGACGTACGCAGCGAGGATGGGAAATACGTTGCGAACCTGGCCATCTGCGCACGTCATTTCCACTCCGTCTCTCCCGGCCTTGATCAGAGGTACGAGTAATTTCTTCATGTATCGATGAAAGAGCTCCTGTCCATGGCGAGTTCGTTCGTCACCAGGTGGGAAGATTTCGAGCTTCGTGACGGGCAAGTATCCTATCAAAATTGTTGCCGACGATGATGTCTTCTTCCGCACAGATTTGGCAATATTTCCGATGGAGAGGTAAACTGGCCAAGCCTGTT
Organism: Steccherinum ochraceum; assembly: GCA_004332605.1. Lineage (NCBI taxonomy): Eukaryota > Fungi > Basidiomycota > Agaricomycetes > Polyporales > Steccherinaceae > Steccherinum > Steccherinum ochraceum. The sequence goes on from RWJN01000560.1 coordinate 1,072, forward strand.
TGTCGCCGCGAAAGTTGGTGAGGTGGGTCTTGTCTGATGCGAGGATAAGGGGAGCAACAGTGGCACCTTCGGGAAGTTTCTTCTGGAAAGTGTCGTGCACCATACAGTCAGATCGAGTCTGTCACTCGATTGAAAAGAGGGCGTACCTGAAGATCCCACCACCAATCTGCCGTCCACATTTCGTCGAATACTCGGTTCTTCGCCATGCAGTCTTCGTACACCTTCTGAGGGGCATATCGCATATCTCTGCGAAACTGCGGGTTCCCGATAAGTTCTCGGACACAGTCAACTGGATCGCGCATCCAAAGGTCCAGAGTCTCCGTGAGTGGCACTCCTTTAGAGTCCAGATTGGTACCTTCGACCACCAGCTGTTCGCATTTCCACTAAGGTCCGGAGGAAAGCTTGTCAACTTTCTGAAAGAATGTGTACTTTGATTTGAACGATAGATTCATGCGCTTTTCCACCTACAGAACGCAGTAACAGTCAGTGCATAACGTATCATTTCTTTCGAACGCTTTGGCACTCACAATAGGTAGTTTTAGGAATTTGTCAATCTCAGATTGACTGAGGCCTGATTTCACCAACCAGCGAGCCAAACCCCACTCGTCGTCGTCAGGGAATGGCGCACACGGCGGTAAATTCTGATCTACTTGAGCCTTTCTGAGCTGCTCGTAAGATGTCTCCGCATTGCGCAGCGGGACCCCTGCCTCGGGCTCAAAGTCTACGCCGAACAGTCCTTCTTCTTCATCTTCGGGAACGTCTTCAACTGCGACCCGAGTACGTTTCGGAGGAGGAGGTCCCAAAGGAGACGATGCAGCGTTGGAGCTCCAAGGCGTACTGTCTATAGTACCAAGTGAACCCGACGGGACAAATGAGTCCTCATCTTCGTTGAGGTCCATGTCAATGTCTTCATCGAACTTGGCGTCGCTTGAATCAGGGATACCGGGTGGAGCCAGATGCGAGGATGGGGCCTGCGTATGCTGGTAGAGAGTCGCAAAGCAGTCGGGCCTGTGGCTGAGATGCCTAGACAACGCGGTGTTGGTGTCGCACTTTTTGCCACAGTTACGGCAGTTGAAGCGGAAGAGTTCCTCGGGCAAAGAGACAGACATGGAGAGTGGAATTTGACCGTAAAGATGGATGAATTGGTGCAGAACGAACGGCCTGCTGCTTGCAGGGCATCAAAGTCATGCAGAACTCGGAGCCGCGCAAACATCGATGGGCGAGTGGTGAGGCGCTAGCGCGCACAACACCATCTTCTCAACAGCCGCCATCGTCCGCTGCTGTTGTACCTTCTTTGCATTGGACTTAGGACTCTGGGAGCTTGGCTAGGTTCAGATGTGATCTAACGTAAGTCCATATTCATCTCTTGCATACTACACATAACAAACATCGCAATTCTAGCATCACTGCTTACCGGCTTTGAGAGCTGTCGTCAAAGTCGATGCCCAGTCTCGCCCCTTTCCCTACACAACTCCTGTCGTAGCTCCTTGTTCTCAGCTTCCAGGGCTCTTTGCGAAGCTACAAGATCGCCCGGAAGGATCAAAGGGACTTCAAGACTTGTATTTCCGAACGTGCGACCTGCAGATTCGGCGGGACCTCCGCCGTTTTGCCTGCTTTGAAAGAAGGTCCCGCCGGTATGGTCCTGCTTCTCAGGAGGACGGACAGTTTGGGATGACCCTGCAGGTAGTGGAGACAAAGGAGGATGGATATGCGAGGATCCTGTGGCAGTAGCAGAACTGGAGGATGTCTGCTTTGGTGGCGATAACGAATGTGCGGATGTGAGGCGTCTTCGTTTTGGACTTGGCATATCAACGGGAGTTGGTGGACTACAACTTCGCGAAGGTGTGGCGGGAACAACGGATGGGGAAGATGGGCGCACGGAGAGCTGTTGGTTCACTGTGCGGGCATTTCGATGGTGTTCACGTAGCGACAGAGGATTTGGCGTAGCCCAATGAAGTGGCGACCGTGATTCCATACGGTGCGTATCGTACTCGCGTTTGGGTGTCGAATTATCCTCAACCTCAGTTTTCACAGGCTTGTCCGTGGCGTCTTTGTCTTCGCTGACAAACTGAGTACACTCCTGTACCCCTTCAACATCTATGTGAGTACACGTTGTTCATTCTTTGATGAACAAACTGTGATTCGTGACTTACAAGCCTGATCCAACAGTCTCTTTGCTCTTGACCGGGCAATACCATAAGCCTGCGCTTCTCCTCGGTTGTCCGCGAATCCGGATCCACCCCATCCGAAGTGCCACTCAGGCTGCTGTGGTGTTGCTGAAGACGATCGAGACGAGGACCGGATGTCTTTGCCGACACATGAATGCTCTTGCACCTCCCTTTCCTTCTCGTCCTCATCCTTTTCTCTCAGTAACTCCCGAATTTTTCGCGGGTTGACGTGCACGTACGTTCTGTGGACGCCGAAGAGTAAGCATCAATGTTTGGCATTCTCCAAAATCGACTCACGAAAAGCTGTCTCTCTGCAGATACGGTGGTATACTGGGATCACAAAGAAGACGCCGCATCTCCGGCGTAACCGCACTCCGTTCCGGTCGAGACCAGTAGGCGTCGTCGTCTGCAGTCACATCGTCGATGAGGGCTGGGGCGTTGTGTTGGGTGTGGTCGGTCTCTGACATACTGGGAAGGGTAAAAACGGTCAAGTTGTGATTTCGCCAGCTGTAACCCTGCCAGCGTTATTATAACCTGCGCGGCCACTCCATCGGCTGCGCACGACGCACCACCGCTATTACGCATCAACCCTGCGCTTCGCGCCAGCGCCACACTCTTTGCTTCTTACCACCACCGCCGATCCTGGTGCCAACTCGCCTGCCTTCGCTCCGTCGCCAGTGTCTGCAAAAACAACATATCCGCTTGGCAACCGGCTCACTACACCATGTCGCTGCCAAGAGCTCAAACTTGCGGCCGAACACCTGCTCCACTGTCATTTATTTATGTCGTCTTCACGGTCTCGTGCGCCGTGTCTTGCATCCTTCTCTCCTCTCCTCTACCATGCCTTCTGCATCTCGCCGTCGCGGTTCGAGCGGCCACACCTCCCAGTCAGAACCTGACGACTCAAGCCGCGAAGAACAACCTCATCCGCCAAAGAAGAGGCTCCGCAGAGAGGCTTGCAGAGAGGTCTCGGAAAGTAACATACAGACTGGATCTCGGACTAGTAAGCGAAGCGACAAACTTCGCCAGAATGGTATGTGCTATGCCAGTGTTCATATACATTGCAATATCGTATACTAACTCATGACCGACGTCAGTCTTGGAAAATAACAATGAAGAGGCCCGGGACTGTTCATACAGTGAGCCCCATCATTTGGGTGGCAATGGAGTTCCGTTTGATATTTGGCATCTCGATGTTGACGGGAACGCCTCGCGCAAGGACTCTCTCTTGCAGTTCGAGGAACTAACGTGGGGCGGAACGATGTAAGTACCAGAAATAAAAACAAGGGTTGCAATGATGGTGATCACCCACATCTTGCTCTTCTTCTGCAATCTGCTCATCCAGCTTCCTCGCCTCGTCTTGCATGTGAACGAGTAAGGTCTGTTCGTCGCACGCGATGTCAGCACCAGCAAGAGACGGCACAGGAAAGGCACATATACTCACCCGGATAGAGCGACTGTTGAGTCCTCGGTAAGTGGTAACGCGCTCCAGCGCGATGGGCTCCTTGCCCACAAGACGGAGTTGTTCGTGGACCCAGAGAATGTACTTTTCAAGGCATTCCAAATAATGTCTCTTCTTGTCATGACACGTGATCGTGTCGCTATCGATAAGAGTTCAATTAATAGATGACTCGTGGTAAGCTTTCCGGTATGAGAACTCACGGGTCGGTCGGTTGAAAGCCAATGTTGTTTGCTACGGACCGGAGGTATGCCTTCCGCTGATTCTCAGGCCTCGCACCTCCAGGCTGCTTGACGTTGCGCGACGAAAAGCGACTCTTGGATTTGACCTCCTGGGCGCCATCATTCGACGCCGACTCCTCGACTGTCAGCGGAGCAGGAGGTGCCGAAGAACCGGAGGGATAAGTCGCCTGCGCTGCCGCTCTTGCAGCCAGATCGTTGAGCAGCTCGCAGGGCGTCTGAAATATCACCTGAGGCGTAGGAACATACTGCTCGATCGGCGCCTGAGCAGCCTGCTGGGAGCTCGCTGTTGCCGGGATCGGATTCGGCCCTTCAGGTCGACTTTCGGAAGAGGGCGGTGTGGGAGAGGGCTGTGCGTTGTTCTGCAGTGCCTGCTGAGGGAGAAGCGTCGAGTAGGCGGAGACGGGAATTGGGCAATGGATGTGAACAGCTTGGTCGGGATACTGGAGGTCCATCGCGGTGTGATTGTAGTCCGGCACGGTTGGCTGGGGGTAAAACGGGTAATGATTCTGGATAGGGAACTGGGCCTGGTACTGCATGATGATGGGAGGAGGGGCCACGGAGTGGTAAGAAGGGCTTTGGTTAACCCTCGCGGTGTTTTGGATGTGATGAGCAAACTGTGCGTGGTAAGCGTGCTCATAGAGCTAGTCACGATGGAGGAATGAGATCGGATGAAATCATGACGCACTTTTGGAATAAGAAAGGAACTTACCGGGACCCAATGGGGCGCGGAGCCCGCGTCGACCGGGAAGTATGACTGGCGGTCGGAAGAGGTGTAGTAGTCCATTGGGATGAAGGCGATGTAAGGTGGACGCGAGTGGATGGAAGGATGGGAGAAGACAGACGGATACGCGGGTTCTTATGACTTTGAGTGAGGAGAAGGGGAGTGAATGAAGGGGAGAGAGAGGGAAATCCCGAAAGAGCGTGCGCTGATTGAAAGAGGCAAGTGGGGCTGGGGAGACGTAGTGGTGGCCGGACAGACTGGGTGGCGGAGAGGAGGGCGAGGACGACCCACAGCGACGGACGACGCGATCGAGCGCAGATCTCAGATCCATTCTTCTCGTCACCCTCTCTCCCTCTCTCGGGCGACGCGACCTCTTTCCAGCAGTTTTCGCCTCCCACCCCGCCCGGCTCCGTCTTCCCCGCGTCTTTCGCACTCAACGCCCCGACGTGATCCCCGACGGCTCCTCCCGTCCTAGAGTTCCGAGCCAGGCTCAGGACGATTTCGCAACGCAAGTTGCGAGTTCGAGTTGAGTTCGAGTGGGACAAAGAGCCCCATCATGCCCGCTGTCACGGTCACTTTGCCATTAGGCGCCTATAGTCGTGGGTGCCGCCAGGGCCGCCCTCCGAGCCTCCGACTCCTTCGCCCGCACTCCCATCCCGCCGTTTCTTTTCTAGGATGCGAAGGCCGCTCGCTCAGTCCTCAGAGCATTTTGCCACACGCCCTGGACTATCAACTATTGTGTCTCGTTCGCTCCGCGGAATGAATGGGTCACATGCTATCCCCGGCAGCAGTGCGCTTTCTCGAGAGTGGTGGACCGCTTCAATCGGACTGGGCGAAACGGACGTAAGAAGCTGCAGGATTCGCATGCTTCTGGCCACCTCTTCGCCGCGGACAGAACTCGAGAGATACAAAATCTGCTCAAATGGGTTGGCCTGCTCTCCAGCTGGACGAGTCCGCCCGTACTCGAGAGACACAATACTAGTGGGATTGTGAAGTGGGAAGACTGGGATGTCGATGTTCCTCCCGTCCGCTCGTAACGGTGCGTTTCTTTTCTTTAAGTGTGCAAAGGGTCTGGCTTCGGAGGGAGCTGATGGATATATTTTCGTGATCAAGGAACAGGAAGTTGGAGAGAAGGGCTTGCGGAGGGGACGTAGCGAGTCTCCCCGGGTAGGGTCGCCGATACCGGGTGTCAGTCAAGTGTCATTCGTCGAAGAGAAACCGTCTGGTTGACGTCGGTTGTCACTTCGCGGCTTACATTTCGCGTTCTCTGGGAGTGATGGCGCGTAGCCGAATGAAAAACCAACATTGAGCGTCCACCCATCGATGATTCTCGAACAGCTGTAAGCTCTAGCTGGTATGTCTTGCACAGTTCTGGTGGCTGAGTAGTTGCCAGGGCTACGCGAGCTGTCCATTCATATTCATGGGGACGGACAGACTAATAGACTGTGGTGTGCCTCCGGCAGCTCGCCCTGGAGTCGAGGCCACGGTTTATTGCATTGCGAGAGCGAGGAGTCTGAAATTGAATTCGATGTGCAGGGCCACATGTCATTCATGGGGGCGGGGCGGGATCGGGACACGGATGCAGGGAGCGCACACAGTGATACACTTCTGTCACTCGAGACCGTGTTCCGCGGTGTGGCCTTGCTCGCGGTAACATCGAAGACATGATTTTATCTTACAGATTACAGTATATACTTCAGGATTTAGAGTGGGATTCAGTAAGACGGTAGTAAAGGGAGGCGTTATGGCAAGAAGTGCAGGTGTCACTGCCGGATATGGGCATCTAGCAATGTGCGCATGTTGTTCCTTCCACCCCAAATAATCACAACTCATTCACCCTTCACATCCCGCTCTTCACACAGTCGAACGCCACATCCACACTACGCCCGTCCCTCTACAAATACACAACCCGGCTCGCTGTCGCTGCCACCGCCCATCATCTCCACCTCTCATCACAACCATGCATATGTCTGACCACTCTCACTCTCCAACGCTCTGGCCATCTTGCTCGCAGCAGTCGCAGCCCGTCCAAGTTGATACGAGCACTACCTCCGCTGCGCCCTGCTCTCCGCCGCCACCTGTCGCGTCTCGAGCTCCGCAGAAACCAGGTTTTCACGTCGACACGTCTGCTAATAGCATGACCACCATTTCACGCGAGGATGTCCCAGCACAGTACTCTCCGGCCCAAGCTGGATCAGCATCGCTCAGCTCTGTTGGGAGCCTCTTGACGACATCCGACGCGTTCATGTCTCCAATCTACCCGACCACGACCCGCTTCCATGTCCCTCTGAAGTCGCAGCCAACCATGCCGTATCCTAAATCTTCCAACGCCTCCCGGCTCTCAGCACTCCCCTACCGACTTGTCCGCAAACCAAGCATCGCCGAGTCCGTTGCTTCCTCCGTTCCCAGCTCTCCTGCAGGATCCCAGGCCGGTCTTGACCCACAATATCGCTTTCCTCCTGTCTCCCCGCCCAAACCTTCTGGGTCGTCCCGGACCCACTTTCGCTCGGTGCATCCTTCTGTCGGCCCCGCCGCCGCCATTGCCGCAGGAGGGAGGGTGACCGTATCTCACCCTTATGCCCGCTTGCATGCGATGAACTCTCAGGAAGGCGGAGGGATGGCCAAACGACGACGCATGTGGAACCACGCGTTGGAGAAATCCGTGTTTACTCCGCATGAGCTGTAAGTGCTCACCCTCGAGAGCCCGCGGCTGCTGATAACTGATTGGGTTTCTCCCTAGGTCTACCATCGGCGCTCCTCACAGACGCGTCATCTACACGGCGAGCATGGAGTCCCATGTGGACGCACTGCACACGCAGCTGCTCGAGTACGCACTGTTCCCGGTCCCGTTCGAGAAACTCGAGCCGTACCGCGGCTTGAACTCCAAGACCGCCAAAGTGAGTACCAAATCCCTCCCATGATCAGATAGATAGCGGCGGATTGGCTGATGATGATGCATGATGATGTTGCTCTACCCTGAAGAGCATGGTCTCCGGTCTGCAGAAGGACATCAACGACATGAAACTGAAGCATTTGGAATTGCAGCGCGCGGTCAGTTTTTCATTTGCCCCCAGTCCTCTTCTCACGTGCAATGACGAGACTCATAATATGACCGTGTCAGAACCATACCCTGAGGAGCTGCATATCCGCGTACGATAGACTGCAGGCTACTCAAGCTAGCGACGCGCTTCATGCTGCTGCCGCCGCATCAGCCTCTACCCCGCATACCGGCAAGCAAGTGGCGCAGCACACACGACGCCGCCACGTCGGCATTCATTGAACAATTGGCTCCATTATCCGTACACGAACGTCTTTGAGACTCCCCGCTGATCCGAATCATCCTTATGATATTCTCGTACGGGCCTACTTGTTTGCACCTTGCACCCTCGTTGCAGTGTCAACTGCCTTCGCCCATATTGTCTCTCTCGTCTTTATTCTATTGTGCAATAAATCAAACTGCGAAATGTATACTAGTAACTAGTAACAGGTCATCATTGAAATACGAGCCTCCGTTTGAATTTGTATTATGGAGGTCGACCAGAACCTACGCGAATTCGTGAATGCGAATAATTCGTGAATCCGCGGGCGCACATCATGCACATGCACATGGGTGTGCGTGTGCGTGAACAAGGCATTTGAGTTTAAGTTGGTCTCAACCCGGGAACTCGGGTACATGCGCACACTTCTGGATCTGAGCAAGATGGGGGGGTTAAAAGAGAGTTGCTTGCGTCGAATTCGAAGGTAGCTATCGGCCGTGGTGGGATTCGGGATGGGCGGAGCAGCGAGACCGAGGGACGAAGAGGGGTCGGTCGTAGGTGTAAAGCTTGAAGTGCAGAACTGATGCCGTACGCGATGAGGGAGAAAGCCGGACAAGGATTTTAAACTTGACAACACCAAGGCAAAACGTCTGTTTCATGTGGTGTTAGGGCGGCAGGGAGTATGCTGGACCGAGACAAGAAGGATGCAGGCATCAGGGTGCGCAGATAGCCCGGAGGAAGACCCAGCGGCGGAGAGAGCAAAAAGTGAATCTGGGTAAAGGACTTGCCGAGAAGAAAGGAAGGGGGACGAGATGGGCAGGATGTTTCGGTGGAGGTTTCGAGGGCGAGGGGAAGCAGCGTGGTAGAGTTGCGAGCCAGGGTCAGGACGATTTCGCAACGCAAGTTGCGAGTTCGAGTGCGACAAAGAGCCCCATCATGCCCGCTGTCACGCACTAGCGTGATTTAGGCTGATGATCCTGCCACTTTGCCGTTAGGCGCCCATAATCGTGGGTGCCGCCAGGGCCGCCCTCCGAGACTCCGACTCCTTCGCCCGCCCTCCAATCCCGCCGTTGCCTCTTGTTCATCGGTTGTTAGTTCATCGGTTGTTAGGAGGGGCGAGGAATCCCTCAGCCTTTCCACGTCGTCAGAGGTGTCAACTGTCGCGACGTATGCTTGGCGAATTACCCATCCATTCTCAAGTTCTTTGGTTACAAAGCTGAGCAAGAGTTACGCGTATACGACGAGTACGCCGAAGCTTGGAAGACCATAGCCGCTTCCGCCAAGTTTTCCGTACCCCGTCGCTACAATTTCGCTTATGTGGCACTACAAGACGCAACGTTGCCCGACAGCACCCATGCAGAGTTCGGGAGGAGAGCAAACTTAGATCCAAACCCAGCATTGGGGGAGCCGGGTGTTTATGCGGATACGCATCCAATGGAATACTCAGAGCGCGGTCGACAGCGGCTGCGGAATGCTCAGCGAAAATACAAGCTCTTGAAAAAGCGTTCCAACCCCGCAAGGGAAGTAGCGGTATAATGGGAACGCGTATGTAATGAGAACGTGCATGTCAATACAATTATGGCTCTGTCTAAACGCATATATTCTAATCTGACTGAGTGCGAAGTTCATCTAGAGTGGGATAGAGCTTCCACCCGGCCTCCCAACGACGACGACCCTCTTCCGCCATGCCCGGCCTACTGGCTTTGTGTTCATCCAGTTGAGTCTGATGGCCTTGAAGGATCCAACGAAACAGAGAGCCTGCAGAGAACAGAATCATGCACTGCCGAGTCTCGCCATCCGGAGACGCAAGAGGAGCGCTGCGGTGATGGATGATCGCCGAAGGGAAAAAGAAAACATCGCCTGGGCGGAGCTCAATGATGACCCGAGGTTCAACAAGGATGAGTTGAGCGGACCGACGGCCGTCGAAGCGACCCAACGGCAATATGCCGCATAGTCCAAAGACGAGGTTCTGGACGTCGGCATGGTTGGTGGACAAAGACTGCCGCCCGAGATTGAAGGCGTGGGCTGCGAAAGGACAGTTCTCGAACAGGCTGTTGAGGATGCCGTTCTCCATATACAACCGCAACTGTACGAGGTCGTACAGTCGAGCGAGACGAGGAAAGAAGGTGCGGAATATATCTGAACAACGCATAAGAATGGGCGACAGAAGGGACGGTAGGATAGATGGGCACTTACTAACAGCGTGAGTAACCAACTCTTGGATGGCCCAATGTTTGGCCAAACCATCCAACAGGCCTCTGTTGTACTCGCCGATATCGAAAATATAAGGAGTCTGAAGAACGGCATCACTATAAGAGTCTTTGAGGCAGATGGGAGGCGCATACCTGAGGTCCTCCGCCATAGGAGATGCCGTTGTTCGCACACGGGTAAGGGCCACGGCCATGATGCCAGAAGTTGTCCTCGTCACGATGATCCTTGGCAACGCGCTCGACTTCCCGAACTGCCGCTTTGACTACTTCAGACCAGTGCATGCCCTTTGGAGGGCGGCCGCGGACGGCGTACACGACCTTGTTCTTGTCGACGAGGACGGCGGCCTGTCTATAGGCGAACGGATCAGCCTAAGCGACAATGTTCACAGCGTAAAACGAACTGACTCATCAGAGGCCTCGACGTAAGTATACTGGTGCTCGTCCACCAAGCGACGAACCTCCTCGTTTTTCTCCGCCCAGAAGGCACCCTTGGGGATAGCGCCGCCCTGGGGACCGGCCTCTCCTTCTAACGGCTGTTTGACCGTTCGTCCTACGAAAGCAGTGCTCGTACGAACGCTGTCCTGCACGTTCAGAGCCGTTTGATGAGCGGCGGCTGAGGAAGTGATCGCCCCCACATGCTCAGCCGAAAGAGCGTCTCCAGGTGCAGTGAAGTCGCGACGAGCGGCTGCCCGGGCCTTCTTCTTCTGCTTCTTCTTGTGGTTTTTGATCGCTTGTTTCCCTCGAGTACCTCGGTCGATTGAATCATGGAGATCCTCAGACAGCGAGGGTAGAGATGAGGAAGGATCCTCAGCGGGAACATCGGATGGAGCAGCGCTCCGATGGGATGCCTCCCAGTCTAAACGAAACTGCTTCACTGGAAAAGGCTGCGACGAGGGACGGGTGAGGGAGGTCTCTTCAGAGACTTCCGCACTAGGATTGGAAGGCGCAGCCGTAAAACGAGGCGACGAAGAGGCAGGACTCTCGCCCCGCATGAGCGCACCGACATCGTCTAGGAACCATGCGTGCTCTTCAGCGGATATCTCACTGGGTGGGAGAGGCTGAGCAGACACCGATGAGTGAGGCTGAAGCTAGTAATGGATGAAGACGCCTACCTCTCCGTCTGACGGAAGTGCAATCTCATCGGGTACCTTGTTGAGACCCTTGGCCACGCAGCGCTGGTCGAGGGCTTTTGGTGAAGGATTGGCCGGGTCATGAAACGAGTCCCGGTTGTCTCCGACGGAATGGCCGTGGAGAAAGATCTCCCCACCCCGGGCAGCGAGGTCGAAGTCAATCTTGGACGTGTACACGAGAACTTCCCGAAGGCTAGCTTCAGAAGCGGCGAGAACGGCGTGAGTGGGTATGATCTTCTTGCCAGTTTGAGACGGAGGAACTTCAGGAGGAGGTTCAGTCTACATGCAGGAGCGCGTGAGCGTCAGGTCTCAGTCAAGAAAGATGAGAAGATGCGAAGGGCTGCATGCCAGAGACGTTGCTGGTGACGAACGTCTAGACGAACGACGCAGCGACGGCACTCCCCGCGGAGAATCCAGGGATAGAGATGCTGAAGTCCCACCGGAAAGGCAGGTCCCCGCAGGACTATCGATGTATCTCTTAAGGTAATGAGTCAATGGCGAACGACATGGCGAACGACATTGCGACGCGATGAGAGCACGCCCCGTCAAGAGACCAAAAGAAAGCGATGCTGAAGTCCCACCGGAAAGGCAGGTCCCCGCAATGCTGACAAAAGGTTCTCTGAGGGCGTCCTCCAATGCGATGTGGCAAACCAAGCGTGTGTGTCCGGCATGCAGCATGTGTCAAGGAGGCTGAGGTGTAGCACACCGCCAGCGACCAGAACGACAAGAAGAGTGGCGAGCAGACGTGGAGATGTAGCACATCGGAGTCTGACGCATTGCAGGGAGAGGGAGGGACGCCGAGAGGACATGGACGAAAAGACTCACGGCCTTGCGTTTGGTGGAGGAACGGAGGTCGGCCGGCATGTGCAGAAAACGTACGGAGAGGGAGGAGAGGGAGAGGAGGGAGAGGAGGCAACGACGCGTCGGAGAGGGCGAGCGTATTTATGGTGGCCAAGGTTCGGGTATGGAGGGTTGCCAGGGGCTCGCTGGACTTCCGGTACGCGGGTTCGGCAGGCAAGGCGCGTTCGACGCGACGGCACATCTGAGGACGCGACGCGCTGGGAAGTCAATCAGTAAGCACAATCAAGGAAAATAGGGTGGCGACGGGCGCACCATCGTGAGCCAAATGCCTACTCCGCCGATCCGCATCCTGTCTTGCGCTGCTCAGCGTGCTGTGGCGTCCGAGAGGGAAAGCTGGAGGATGTTGGGGGGTCTGATAGCCAGCGACTAGGGCATGCGTGGTGTGATAACCCAGTCTTGGATGCGCAAGGGGAGGCGGGCGTTCTTGGTCGTTCAACGGTCTTGCTCGTCTGGATGAGAGTTGTGCGTCGGTACTTCGGGCTGGGTGGTAAAGAGCGGAGGCTTTCGTGTTGGAGGGATTAAGGAATCAGACTCGGAGTGCCAAGAGGAAAAAGAACGAGCGCCAGAACGCTGATCGTCCTGATCTGGGATCTTGAGCGTCTCGACTTTGCATCTGCGAGGAGAAACTCGACTGGAGCACGCTCCTTCGCCTCACAGTCATCCGCCATTCCTTCGCGTCCTTTCTTTCGTCCATCGGCACTCATCGTCGCGTAGAAGATCTCCCTCGAACATCGAACAAGACCGTGGGTCCAAACACATCCCATCACACCCCCACGCACACGTCGACGACGACCCGCGCCGCCTCCTCTCAGCCGACCCGAAGACGCGTTGCTCACATCGCTGCGTACGTCTCGAGGATCACCACCATCTCCCGCATCGCCGCACTCCCGAGCCAATATCGCCATATCGGCGTCTCGGAGGAAATCTCGCGGCGAAGCAAAACTCGTCGGCTGGACTTCAGCTTCTGCGGCTGGCCACAAGTAATCGGCGTGCTACGCCAGGTTCTTGCTTCTGTTTGCCTTGGGTTTGCCTTGCGTGGATCTTCCTGTTACCTGGCGCGTGTGCTACATCGCGTTCTTGGTGTCGACTTACTCAGGACGTGTGCGAAGACAGGAGCAATACCTCCCTCTCGCGAAGGCCCTTACCTGGTCGTGTGCAAAGACAGGCTCATGACCTCCCTCTTGCGAAGACGTAGGATTGCTTGAACACGGTGGATAAACATTTGGTTGTGATCTCTTTGGTGAGTTTGTTTGCTGCCGGGTGCTGAAGCCACGACTGACCAGACGGGAACGCCAGTGCAGCGTAGCCTGCAAACCGCGTCTACCTACTCTCAGATCAAGATGTCGTTAGAAACACTACAGAATAGGTGAGTCGGAATTGACTATGGTACGTTTGAGACCAATCTGACGTCGCGTGCTCAGGACTTTGTCGCCTCTGTTCAAAGTATTCAGTGGTCGGTTGTACGCTGTCTTCAACGCCTCATACATCCCGGCAGAACCACCTCTGCCTGCATTCCACCACCACACCCTCAGGCCGGCCGACGTACGGAAGCGAAGCTATCGAATGGACCGAGATTTCTATCTGGCGTTGGTGCCGACGTACCCGGTATTCGACGATCTCACGGCATGTTTGGGCTATGGGAAGGACACGATGCCCGTCGATCATGTACCACTACGAGGATTCCATTTGAAGGAGTCTGTGCTGGCTGACTGGTTGAAGCTGGAGACGCTTCTGTCAACGGCGATCACCGTGCTGCAAGCGGCGTGCTACACAACGCAACCACTGGAATTGAAGCTCCTTTGGCCTTCGCAATTTGGCTACAGGGGCGAGTATACGACAAAGAGATTCGCGCAGTACAGGGCGTGGACGGCGAGGGAAGCGTTCGTCGGGTTGCTTGCGTACGTCACTTTCTTGGTGTGGAAGGGTGAGCGAGACCTGGGAAAGGCGCGGTGCCACGAGCTGATGGCACGGAAACTGCCCATGGCTTTGGTATGGTATCTGGAGACGGGGGCTCCTTTCTCGCACCGAGTAGATCGACTGGGAGCGTTCATCCATCCTTATCGAGTGGAGGACATCATCGACACGCAATGGGATGCTTTGCGTTTGCTCGTAGCGTCGGAAGTCCCGATCTGGGTCTGTCTCGGGGACGCCAATCAACTCCCTCTCACGAAAGAGAGGCTTCATTTCAACATGACGGTGTTTCCTACAGCACAACAACTGCAGATGGTGATGGAGGACGCGGAGCCGCAAGCCTTCGACCCACCCATGATCACGGATATGCACGCGTTCGCGTTCACCACCGCTGCACCTCTGCATTTGGAGGACACGAGGGAGAGCTTTCCTGTGACTCACTCGGGAAGTCGACAGCGTCAGAATGAAACGCCGAAAGACTTTGTGGCGAGGCGGGAGAAGACGAATGAGTTGGCGGCACAGAGTGAGACTGCTCAGGAGAAGGCGTCCCGCGAGCAGAGAAAGGCCCATTTCGACGGAAAGGAGCAGGTGATGCCGAGTTTCAGCAGCACCGCCCGGATGTTCTACTGGGAGAAGGTAGAAGGTCGTACGGACGGCTATCGTCTTCGGACTAAGATCAACAAGGCCGACTGGGAGCAGCACTGGGTGGAGAGCGTCGGGCAGCGGCTGTACGATGACTTCACGAACGAGTGGGACATCTGCTCAGAGTTCGGAGATGGGGGCGATGAGCAGTCCAAACCGTATGACCCGTACGCTGCCCTGGAGTCTTCTGAAGAAGAGGATGAGAGGCCGGCTACGAGAGGGAGAATCACAGGGTTGATGGTGGACGTTGTCGGTCTGCCCAGAGGAACAAGTAGGAAGGATCTGGAGGTACGCTTCCTTCATGGATCGATCAGAGTACCCATAAGTAAAGAGTTCTGTTTCAGGAATTGTGCTCTGCGTATGGTCGGATCGAGAAGATCGAACGGAGACGAGGCGCGCGCAAAGCGTCTCCAAGGATCTGGTATGCGTACAGCGAGCACGCTCGCAACGCCGCGAGTAAGCTCAACGGTCTTATGTGGAGAGGTTGTCTATTGAAGGCCGGAGTGGTTGACGATGAACACTGGGATGACCATGTACCGATGTCCGGGGGGATGGATCATCCCATGGAGACACAAGCTCCGGCATTGGCTGGTCCTCTCCCGCCAACAGCTGACCCTCTGTCGCCTGCAAGAAGTGTCTCTCCGATGGCCGCAGAAGGATGGGAGGGACCGCCGCATCCTTTGTCGACGACGGGTCCTACCACTTGGTACGAAGCGGCTGTGATCTCCCAAGCAATGTCCTTCCTACCAGATTTCACGCGACCCGGAAGATTGAAAGCCGCGACTCTGAGAAGGAGATCTTGGAGAACTGGTACGGGTTGGATCTCGAGGCTGTGGCGGTACGAGCGGTGAATGACGACGGACTGATGGCCCTGTACAAGGCCAGGGCAGCTGTGGGCTTTGCTGACGGGAAAGACAGAGACGCACACGACACAGTGTCAACCGTGGTGCGCCACTTCGCCACCTCGCCGAAGGAATGCCTTGCTGCTGGCACGAACAAGGCCGGCCCGTTCGTGCAAGGGGGTCTGAAGTTCACGAAGTCCAAGTACTCGGACAAGGTTTGGGATAGATGGGGCAGCAAGGAGGGCCCTGTATACTTCATCGAGGAAGAGGACGCATCGACGAAGGGTGTCTCCTGGATCCTGGCCCTTCCCTCAGCGATGAGCTGTGCACACGTCCTGCGTGCGGGATGGAGGAGAGATCTTGTTGAGATGGCGATGAGGCTGACAGAGCGGGGGATTCCGTTCAACACCTACCTTGTCAATCCGGTGCGAGGTGACGCAGTAGAGTACCACGACAACGATGACGCACGCCAAAGGACGCTGGGCTTCTATGGAAAAGGTGATCGTCTCTATCCGGCGGATCACGCGTGGTACGTCAACAGAAGAGACGACTTGCTCGAAAACCAACCTCACGTGTTGCGCGCCGCATTGCTACGTGGAGGGATCCTTTGGCGACTGGCAATCGAGTATGTCCTGTCTAAGGAGGCCGACGTCACCGATCTAGTTACTGGGGGCCCAGGCAGAAGATGTTTATCGTTCGGAGGGATGCCGTCTTTCACCGAGGACGGACAGGAGCTGTGGGATGACACGTTGACGGAGGAGGAGGAGAACATCATCTGTGGGGTTTTCAAGTCAACAGACGGTAAGTGTTTTGGGACAGCCTTGATCAGAGGTCTTTACTGACGACTGAACGTAGGCGTAAATGGGGAACTGGGCGTCGACATGTCTTGGTGGCCCAAACCTTCGTGGTTAGAGTCGTCCGGACTCGGCTGCGGGCATTGGTCTTCGCTATGCGAGCAGTGGTTTGTGGACCGCGTTGCGAGGATTGAAGCGGGTGGGGACGATTGCGCGTTGAAGTCGCGGTCCAAGTGGCGGGCGGTGTTGAAGCATAGTCGGAAACCACTGCATGATGGAATCCTACCCGCCTGTGAGGATGCCGCTTTGGAATTCCTAGGTCTGAGTGGTAGATAGACGGACTTTGTGTACCGACCGCAAGTCTCTTTTAGAAAATTTTATAATTGGCTCAGGAGCATGAATTGTGAATAGAACTTAGAATGAGAGGATGATACCTGGTCTGCGGGCTCTTGTCTTACGCGTTACATTGAAACCAGCTTCGGGTTTCTGCGGATACCTCAACCGCTTTCTTTTATGAGTAATTCAATGTAGAGGCCGTCACGACCTGTGTTGTGATCACTCGTGCTGGACAAAAACTATCATGCAAAGATGGATTACTGGTATACTAATGCGACATGACATGGTGAGAAGGAGAGGGAGAGGGGCTTCGCTCGATAACCGATACTCCAGCTTTCATTGGGCAGAGACGCGTCATGCCAAGTACGGCTCGATGTAGCTTGAGAAGATGCTGAGTGGTGAGATCGTGAGCTTTTGCGTCACAAAGATGGCGACAGCGTACGTACACGTCAGCCACAGCCTGGGGGTCCCACTCTGAATCATCGATGAGACACATGCACCGGATGGCGCACCATCTGTTGTCGGAGGACGTCACGCGCCTTCGCAATCAAACGATGAGAAAAGAACCAGAGCACCGAGATTGTGAGCGAACTTACGACCTGTGCTGCGGGTCCTCTTTGTGCATCCTGATGAGCTCATCGAGGAGGCCACAGACGACGTGCGAGCGCAGCCAAATAAGCCGCCTTTCCTCTCGATGTTCAGGTGATTCCATTGGGTAACATTCGTCTAGATCCATGGCTTGTATCGTGGAGGCGGGTGGTGAGGGATGACTGGGGAAGATAAAAACAAAACGAATACGTGTTAGCAATCGCTAGTGTCTCGATGAGGAAAGGACGGACCCACATGAGTCTTTGCGAGCTCAGGACCAAAGGTTCCAGGCCTACCAGTGGTAAGTACCTGAACACTGCGTGACGCGTATGGCTTGGTAGTCAATCTGGTTCGATCGGGCGACAGATGAGGGGAGATTTGATGAGATAGATGGTGGGGAGAGATTGATGGCCGAAGAGATGATGTCCGAGCGGTGCAGATGTAGTGCAGATGGACCAAAAAGGTTTTGTTGATGTCCGACGATCCGAAGCCTTCGCTACCGAGACGGGGAGCATGGCCGTCCTGCGAATAGTCGCAAATGAGTGATTGATAATGAGTGATTGATGGGAATGATATGGATGTAGGCAAAATATCGGAGTGATAAATGCGGCGTGATTAACGTTCACGTCAAGTGCCCGGCGTCATAGGGCACCCTGGTCCTGGACCCATGAAGGTGACGGGTTCAAGATCCACCAGAACGGATCGTTACAGGTCTAGCAGGAAGCTCACAATGGCGATCGGAATTCGGTCATTCGAGTGCAGATTCAGAGTTTCTGCTGGCAGTGCCTCGGTACCACACGCATTGTCTCAAGTATAGCAACTTTAAACTAGCTAATTCTACTCATTTGATGAGGCGCGTTGAACCATGTCTCTCGAGGGATTCAGACGTTTACTTAGACAGGTTTGGAGGCGGTCGGTCTACGGGGGCCAACGAGCCGCCGCCAGCAAAGCCAGGCGCGAGTTGGCCGCCACTATGTGGCAACGTTATCCAGGTTCTTACAGTATCGTGTACTATCGACGGGCAAGTTACTCGAATGTTCTTTTGTTTACTTGCTACTGGTACCCCGTAGCGGAGCACGGGTTTCGGCTAGTACAGGTAGAAGATTAGACGATTAGACGAATGTAAAATATGGGTGGTGGTGGTGGTGGTGGTGGCAAGACCGAGGAGGAAGGGCAAGGCGCTAGACGTGGGAACGTCGCACGTGACTGATAGGGAGATGCCGGCGAGGGCAAACGGTGAGCGCTCAGAGACGACTGTTGGCCCTTGGGTGCGCACAAAGGGGCAATCGGATGACGCGAGTCGTCGGAACGACAGTGAAATAACCACTAGAGATATCACGGAAAACGCAAAGACAGGCGCGACGCCACAGAACCGGAGGGTTGGTCCAGTGAGGTGACGAGCTGGTTTGCAGTCTGACAGTCCAGCGTGTGACGACACGAGAGAGCGGTTGGAGGTGGGAACGCTCGCTGTGCAAAGTTTGGGCGGAGTGGGAGTAGATGCGTCGGAGTGAGGGAGGTGCGTGGGTGTTCGAGTGAGGACGCGCATAAGGATGCGGGTAGACGGGGTCGAGAAGACGAGAAGGCAGGCGTGGCCAATGTTTATTACTGAGGTACAGTAGACAGCGGTACAAGGAGAGAGGAAGATGTGTGCATTGGGAAGAATAAGAAGTGGGTGGACAAGAAGTGGGTGGACAAGCAAAGAGGGACACAAGAAGGGGGAGACTTAGGACATCAGACGAGGGGATAAGGCGTAAGAGTAAGGTCTACAACCAATGTCTACTACGAACGTCTACAAGCAACACCTACAACGACCGTCTACGAGGAAGAAAGGCAGCACAGCGGCCGCAAGGTTCAGCAAGCGTCTGATACCGTGATGGGGAGGCGAGAGGACGTGTGAGGGAGAAAGGCGTGGAAGGAGGAATGAAGGTGGACCAAAGGGTCGTGCAGCAAGCGGGGAGGACATGGGCGGTGTGGCAGGGTGCACGCGGAGTCTTTGAACGCTGGGGGGAGGTGGCCGACGCCGACGGGCAAGTTGAACACGACGACATGGAGGGCGACGAGACGAGGGTGGTCAGCCAGCGTGGAGTCGGCAGCGGACCACGCGGGGAGGTCTGTTAGGGTGAAGAGGTCTCCGTGTGCGCTGGAGGGCAGGTAATAGCGGGCGTCGACGCCGAGCTGGAGGTGGACGAGTGACGAGGGCAGCTTGGCGAGGGAGGCGGTGAGGCGAGGAAGGAGCTCGCTGGGACGTTCGACCGGGGACGGGGTGAGGAACAGGGTGCGGAGGTGGGGAAAGAGGGTCTGGAAGAGGAGTCAGCGGACGGGGCGAGGACAGGGAAGAGGGGCACGTACAAGGAGTGGTGGCATACCGGCGAGGTGACAGGCGACCTCTGGGACGCAGAGCGAGAGCAGCTTGTCCTTGCAGCATCCGAGGATAAGGGGAGTGAGGTGGATGCAGCCCACGCCGAAGGTGATGCTGTCGCGGACGGCGAGGTGCATGTGTGTGCGGAGGACGTCGACGACGCAGGC